>PVKU01000664.1:163925-423235 GCA_004027475.1 Anoura caudifer | reverse complement strand
GGACACAGTGAAGGCAGTCCTCAGAGGGAAGTTCATAGCAATACAGGCCTACCTAAAAAGGATAGAAACATTTCAAACAAACAACTTAACCCTACGCCTACAAGAACTCGAGAAACAACAACAAAAGACAGCCCAGAGCAAGTAGAAGGAAGAAAATAACCAAGATCAGAGCAGAATTAAATGACATAGAGACTAAAAGCACAATCCTAAGGATCAATGAATCCAGGAGCTGGTTCTTTGAAAAGATAAATAAAATCGACATGCCTTTAAGCAGGCTCATCAAGAAAAAAAGAGAGAGGACCCAAATAAACACAATCAGAAATGAAAGAGGAGAGATTACAACTGACACCACAAAAATACAAAGGATTGTAAGAAATTAATATAAAAAACTGTACACCAAGAAATTTGAAAACCTAGGTGAAATGGACAAGTTTCTAGAAACATATAATCTCCCAAGACTCAATGAAGAAGAAGCAGAAAACCTGAACAGACCAATAACAGCAGATGAAATTGAAGCAGTAATCAAAAAAACTCCTGACACACAAAAGCCCTGGACCAGATGGTTTCACAGGAGAATTTTACAAAGCATTTAAGGAAGAGCTAACCCCTATCCTTCAAAGACTATTCCAAAAAATCCAAAATCATGGAAGACTCCCAAACTCTTTTTATGAAGCCAGCATCATCTTAAACCCAAAACCAGATAAAGACACAACACAGAAAGAAAACTTCAGGCCAATATTGCTGATGAACATAGATGCTAAAATCCTCAACAAAATATTGAAAAAACGCATCCAGCAATACAATAAAAAGATCATACACCATGACCAAGTGGGATTCATCCCAGGGATGCAAGGTTGGTTCAACATTTGCAAATCAGTAAATGTAATACATCACATAAACAAAAGCAAAGACAAAAATCACATGATCATATCAATAGATGAGGAAAAAGCATTTGATAAGGTACAGCACCCATTTATGATAAAAACACTCAACAAAGTGGGAATAGAGGGATCATTCCTCAACATAATAAAGGCCATATATGAGAGACCTACAGCCAACATCATATTCAACAGGCAAAAACTAAAATCTTTTCCACTAAGATCAGGAACAAGACAAGGTTGTCCACTTTCACCATTTCTATTCAATATAGCATTGGAAGTCTTAGCCACAGCAGTTAGACAAGGAAAGGAAATAAAAGGCATCCAAATTGGAAAGGGGGAAACAAAACTATCATTGTTTGCAGATGACATGATAGTGTACATAGAAAATCCTATAGACTCTGCCAAAAAGCTGCACAACATAATAAATGAATTTGGCCAAACAGCAGGATACAAAGTCAATATCCAGAAATCAAAGGCATTTTTGTATACCAACAATGAAACAGCAGAAGCAGAAGTCAAGAAAAAGTCCCATTCGATATAGAAAAAAGAAAAATAAAATACCCAGGAATAAACCTAACCAAGGAGGTAAAAGACCTGTATACAGAAAACTACACAACACTGAAGAAAGAAATCAAGGAAGATACAAACAAATGGAAACATATACCGTGTTCATGGATTGGAAGAATTAACATCATCAAAATGTCCATACTACCCAAAGCAATTTACAGATCCAATGCAATACCTATTAAAGTACCAATGCCATATTTCACAGACATAAAACATACACTTCAAAAATTTATGTGGAACCATAAACAACCTCAAATAGCTGCAGCAATTTTGAGAAAGAAGAGCAATGTAGGAAGGATCACAATACCTGACACCAAATTGTATTACAAGGCTACTGTAATCAAAACAACCAGTTTATGGTACTGGCATAAAAACAGGCACATGGACCAGTGGAATAGAACAGAGAGCCCAGAAATAAACCCAAGTCTCTACTCTCAACTAATATTTGACAAAGGGGGCAGCAACATAAAATGGAGTAAAGATAGCCTCTTCAACAAGTGGTGTTGGGAGAACTGAGCAGCTACATGCAAAAAAAAAAAAAAATGAAATTTGAGCATCAACTTACATTATACACAAAAATAAATTCAAGGTGGATAAAAGACTTAAATATAAGCTGTGACACAATTAAAGTCCTAGAGGAGAACATTAACAGGAAAATCTCAGATATTTCATGCAGCAACTTTTTTACTGATATGTTCCCTAAAGCAATGGACATAAAGGAAAGAATAAACAAATGGGATCTCATCAAAATAAAAAGCTTCTACATGGCTAAAGAAAACAGTATTAAAATAAAAAGACAACCAACTGTATGGGAAAACATATTTGCCAATGATACCTCAGGCAAGGATTTAATCTCCAAAATGTATAAAGAACTTACATGACTCCATTCCAAGAAGACAAGCAACCCAATTAAAAAATGGGCAAAGGACTTGAACAGACAGTTCCCCAAGGAGGACACACAGAGGATTCAGAGACACGGCAAAAGATGCTCAATATCCCTAGCTATCAGAGAAATGCAAATTAAAACCACAATGAGATACCACTTCACACCAGTCAGAATGGCCATCATAAGCAAAGCAACAAACAACAAGTGTTGGAGAGGTTGTGGTGAAAAGGGGACCCTAGTGCACTGTTGGTGGGATTGCGGACTGGTACAGCCACTATGGAAAGCAGTAGGGAATTTTCTAAGAAAACTAAAAATGGATCTACCTTTGGACCCAGCCATTGTACTGCTAGGACTATGTCCTAAGAACTCTGAAACACCAATCCAAAAGAACCTATGCACCCCAATGTTCATAGCAGCACAATTTATAATAGCCAAGTTCTGGAAGCAACCTAGGTGCCCATCAATAAATGAATGGATCAAGAAACTATGGTATATTTACACAATGGAATTCTATGCAGTGGAAAGAAAGAAGGAGCCCCTACCCTTCACAACACTATGGATGGAACTGGAAAGCATTATGCTAAGCGAAATAAGCCAGGTGATGAAAGACAAATACCATATGATCTCACCTTTAACAGGAACCTAATCAACAAAACAAACAAATAAGCATAATATAACCAAAGACACTGAAATTGAGAACAGGCTGACAGTCACCAAAGGGGAGAGGGGAGGGAATTTCATGGGAAAAGGGAAAGGGTTTAGAGTAACAAGTATAAAGGACACATGGATAAAAACTAGGGGGGGGGGTGGAAATGGGAGGGAGGTGTGGAGGGCTGGGGCGGTGGGCTGGGACAGGAGTAAAAGACAGAAAACTGTACAAGAACAATAATTAAAATTTAAAAAAAGAATAAGCACTAAAAAAGTAAATCTATTTTTTTTAATTGTACAATCTTGGCTGGCAAGGTACATCAAAAGGCATATTGTAAACTCCTGATAGACACTAATAAATAAATAGTTAATAGGGGCAGTCTAGTTGTTAGGAGTAAGAGAATTTTTTCCTCTTTTTCTGCATTTTCTAAATTTTGTGAAATAAACATACTGATTATTTTATAGTGAAAAATAACATACAAAAAAAGAGATACCTGAGTGAGAACTGGTGCTATATTTTAAATTTAAGGGAAGTCTTATAAGTAAAACCCAAATCCTATAATGTGAAACTTCCTAGGTGCCTCTGACATTCGCTAACTTGTTTGCAAGTACTATCCTAAGCATTTCACATGTATTATCTTATGTAACTCACACAACACCCTATGATACAGTACTATTACAGCCCCCTTTTATAGTTAAGGATACTGAGGCACTAAAAGGTAAGACAACCTGTGCACGGCTTCAGCTGCTGGGCTGGGCTCTAACCTCGGCAGTCTCCTCTGGGCTCCAGACTCTGAGCCTTTACGCCCTCCGACCATCTTGATCTATTCCTTTCCCCTGGGGCAATTCTACAAGAAAAAGAACCATGTGTTTTTTGACACCCTGAGCAGAAGCAAAGTTGTGAAGTCAACTGAGTTGCTGCTGTGATCTGCCCAGCTCTTTTGTTCTGCCCTCAATTAGCATCCCCCTCAACTTTCTTCCTTCTTCACTGCTTTCCCTTCACTTACTTTCTTCGCTGCTTGGCAGAATGGGCGGCAGCTTATGTGGTAAAATTGCAGAAGCTGAAGATCAATTCTCTTTCTGAAGCATGAGTTAAATGCCTCAGTCAGAATCCATCTTCCCTCTGTAGTAGCTATAACTATGAAGATTCTTTAACTTTGATGTTTTAGAGACTTCTTACGTAAATTGTAAGTAATAATAGTACCTACCACATAGAGCCATTGAAGGAATTAAATAAGTTGAACTGCACATAGTACCAATTAAACAATTTATTACTCTTCCTTGACATTCTGCTTAAAATTTCACATGCTTTCTAAGCTTCACCTACTTTAAAATGGATTAAGAAACATTTTACTTTAAGCTGCTAGTAGCACTTGGCCAGCAGCTAGTAATATATTTATTTCAATGCACAGTTATTTTGCTTATACATATGAATGACCATTAACCTAATCATTAGTATAGGCATTCATTCTAAAACTTAGTTGAACTCTTCACTGTGACTTTTAAAAATTTCAGGAACAACAGTAAAGGACACATGGACAAAATCAAGGGGGATGGGATCAGGGGAGTGAAGTGGGCATGGCTGGAGTAGGGAGGAGTGGTAGGGGGGAAATGCAGGCAACTGTACTTGAACAACAATAAAATAAAATAAAAACTATTCTAGTTCAACCTCTTATTCATACCACTTTAGTTTTTCTAAAAAAATTAAAGTCAATAATAATTTGGATCATGATAGTGTAAGGGCATTTGTTCACCTCTCCTTTCCCCTCCAAACCCTCATAACTTTATCTTAATTTATTATATGATATTATATTATATTATATTCACATTATGTGCAATATACATACTATATAATATGTAATAGTGTATATTTAAAGCATAAATTTCTAACAGACCCGGGTCTCTATTTAAAAGGCTAAGAATGTTAGAATGGAGGGATGCAGTGATGCCTATGTGGGTACAAACACGTGTGCACACACACGCAGACACACACATTTTAACAATAAGCTTTTTGAGACAAGCACGTTGAAACTGTGCCACCAAAAGTTTAAAAATAAATATGTATTCTATAAATAAAGAAAGGAGGTACAACATAGCATTATCTGACATATAAAATCCAAGGTGACAAGCATTAAACAGGACAGACATAAATATTTCATATTGCCAAATTGTGTCATCCATCATAAAGAAATGAGAGTTTTGAACTTTTATGAGCCTCATAGCACAGCTTTGACATATAATAGAAAAAAAGTGTATAAAATGTAATGGGAAAATCTACATAGTTAAAGATTTATTACACCTCTTTCAAAAATTAGCAAATAAAATAAGGATGCAGGCACTTGAATGATATAATTAATCCATATTTATATAGTATAATAGAGCATATGTATAATTGTGTTGCTGTGTTAGGAATTAAGAATTTTAGTATATGGAAATAAGGTACAAAATAAAATGAAACAAAAAACTTATAACATTACATTTAAATTGGAAACTGTGTTATGTCCTGATCTTTTTCTAAAAAAAAAGTATTATTTCCTTGTTCTGTCTGCCTAAAGGGCCCAAACTCAATGGCCATCCAGTAGCAATCAGTGCTCCTATATGCAGATTGTGCTCCATAAATACAAAGGTTCTCTGGAAAAAGGGCTGATTACAAGTCTGAAGCATCAAGTACAGAGTCGTCTGAGACGTCTTGCCCCAGAACTCAAGAATACCATCACAAACAAATGAAGTTGTGTTCACATGACACAAGAATCAACATGAAAGAAAAACGAACATGTGAACACCATAGAGAAAAATCTACAACTTTTTGGAATCTATTGAATAGAAGTACCCGTGAGTATAAAAAAGAAAACAGGAACTTAAAATGATACTTAATAAAGAGAAAGCTAAAATGCAACAAACTCATATTGTGAACATCACTGAAAGTAGCTATTACAAGAAAAGACATCTACCTAATATATGTGGAAGGGAAGATAGAACTTAAAAACTAAGTGGACTTCCAGTTTCCGGTTCCACGTGTAAGGAGTTTGGAAGTCACCACTCCATCCTCAACAATGAGTGAAAAAGGCTGAACAAACTGAAAGAATCAACAATTCTTTCTGGGCCCATAAGAGAGGTGAGGACACAGAACAAATCACTGGCCCAGACATTAGAGAGACAGAAAGGCAAGTACAGGGAGTCACAAATTACCGGGAACGGAGTCAAAGGCAGAAACTGCCCCAGGAACCAGTGCCAGGGTAGGAGAACCTGAACTGTAATTGGCAATCTTCTGGAAGTTCAGCGTGGACAAGTATGACAATTAAAACTTCAGGAGCACCTAATTGTAGGAGGATTTCACACTGTTGTGAGTTTTACTTTCAGAAGCTAAACCAAGTTCTCACAGTAAATACCAGAAAAATTTCCTCACGCCTCCAGTGTGGGGAGGGGAAAAGAAATCAACGGAAAATAAATCACAGTACTCTGTTGTTTGGTTTTCTAATTGCTCACACTACTACAGATATTCCCCACTTCCCCCTGCCTTTGCCCCTCTCCACCTGGCCCCAGACACTCCCCCTGCCTTCACTGCATTGTTGTCTGTGTCCATGGGCTACGCATATACCCACACATGTTCTTTGGCAAATCACTTCCAATCCTCTGTAACTCCCTCCCCTCAGAGATCTGTCAGTCCCGTAAATACTACTGTTCTATGTAGTTATGCCTCTGGTCCTATATGTGTGTCAGTTTATCTTATTCATTAGATTCCACATATGAGTGAGAGCATACAGTATTTGCCTTTCTCTGACTGTCTTATTTCACTTAACGTAATACTTTCCAGGTCCAGCTACACGGTAGCAAAGGATAAGAGTCCTTTCTTTTTTACAGCCACATTCTATTGAGTAAATGAACCATACCTTTTTTATCTGTCAATGGACACTTGGTTCTTCTTAACAAAGCCTGCCCTCAGGAGAAATGATTTAACCAAAGCCTAACCTGCTGAGATACTAACAGAGTCTAACTGATCCAGGAGAGAAAAATAATCACCCGCAGGTATTCCAAACTGTCACACTAGAGAAGAAAAATACCCCACTCCAGCCCAGTCTCACCATCTTGTTCTACCTACAGGAAGAGAAAAAACTGAGAAACACTTGTGAAGTTCACAGTCTAGAGGCATAGAAACCTAATCACAGCACTATAGAATTATTCCCCTCCCCACACACTTTCAACCACATTGCTAAAGGTATCTTTACAGAAGTTCTTTTTAATCAGTACATCCTGTCTAGCTATCAATGAAAAATTACAAGGCCTACTAACAGGCAAAAAACAAAATTTGCAGAGAAAGAGCTTACCTTGTCATATATGCAAATATCCTTAGCACAATTATTTTTAAATTACAACCAGCAATATAAATATTTAAAGGATAAAATATTCAGACCTCTTTGGATTTATCCAAGGTGTGCAAAGTTGGTTTTAGATCCAAAAGTTAATGAACATAACTCACTATATAAATATACTAAAACAAAACAAACCATATAATCATGTCAATAAATACTTGAAAAGTGTTAGACAAAATGCAGCAGCCATTCATGGTAAAAACCAGGAATAAAAGAGAACTGATGAAGGGCATTTATGAAACACCTATGGTCAACAGCTAATGGGGAAAAACGGAAAGATTTCCCTCTAAAATTGAGAGCAAACTAAGAATGTTCACTCTCACTATGTGTAATAACTATGGTGCTGGAGGTTGTAAAGCAAAACAAATGAATAGAAAGCACAGAAATTAGGTAGGAAGAAGAATAAATGCCTTAATTTGCATGTGACATGGCCATCTATGCAGAAAATCTTAAGGAATCTACAAAAAAGACTAATAGAACAAATAAGTGAGTTCAGAAAATGAATAAAGGTCATCATACAAAAATTGTTTCTATTTCTATGAAGTAGCACAAACAACCAAAATTTTAAATATAAATATTATTTATTATAGCATTCAAAGATATGAAATACCTAGGGCTAAATTTAACAAAGAATGTGCACAACTTGTATTGAAACTACAAATTATTGCTGGGAAAAATTGAAGACAAAAATAAAACTAGCATAATTAAAATAGGGAGATACTGGCAAAAAGAAAGACAAATAAATCAATGAAACAGAGTAGAGAGTCTAAAATTGAACCCGCGCATAACCAATTGACTTATTACAATGTGCCAAAGTAATTCAAGGTAATCCAATGTGGATAAAATAACCATTTAAATAAACAGTGTTAGAATGATTTTATACACACATGGAAAAAATTAATTGGGGCTATTACTTAACATCAAGTCCAGAAATTATCTCAAATAGATTATAAACCTAAATACAAAAGTCACAGAGGAAATCTTGATAAGATTAGGGCACAAAGCACCAAAAGCACAAACCATTAAAAATTGATAAATTTTATCAAATTTGAAATGTTCACTCTTCAAAATAAATGTTAAAATATTAAAAGGCAAGCCACAGAATGGCAGGAAATATTTGTAAAGACATGTATCTGATAAAGAAGTTGTAGCCAGAATACATAAAAATATGTGAGAATATATAATATTGAAGGAGACAAATAAATTAATTGTTAAACATGAGCAAAATGGTTGAACAAATACTTCACCAAAGAAGATATATGAATAGCAAATAAGGACATGGCAAAGACATTTAACATAATTAGTAATTAGGGAATTGTAAACTGAAGCCATAACAAGATACTCCTGCACACTCGCTACAGTAGCTAACATTTATAAGACTGACAATACCGAGTGTTGGAAAGGATGAAGAATGCATTAGTCTTTAGAGAAGCAGAACCAACAGGAATGCATTATAGTTTTCTGGAGAAACGGAACCAGTTATGAGGCATTGGCTCTCAAGATTATTGAGCATAAATCCTACAATGTGCCATCTGCAAACTGGGGGCCCAGGAAAGCTGGTGGCATATTTCTAGTTCAAATCTGAAAGCCTAAGGACCAGGGGAGCCAATGGTATAAGTCCAAGTCCCAAATGTGAAGGCCGAAGAACTAGGGGCATCCATGTCCTAGGGCAGGAGAAGATGAAGGTACCAGTCCAAACACAGCAAACTTGACCTACCTCTGCATTTCCATTCTATCCAAGTCCTCAATGGATTGGACAATGCCCACCTGAGTTACACAGGGTAATCTTCTTTGCTCAGTCTATTGATTCAAATGTTAATCTCTTTCAAAAACACCTTCACAAACATACCCAGAAATACTCAGTCAAGTTGACACATAAAATTAACTATCACATGTAACAAGTAGGAGTTTCATACATTGCTGATGGGAATGAAAAATGCTACAGTCACTTTAGAACTTGGTTGGCAATTTTTTATAGTTAATCCTACATTAACATTCAAACCCAGACACTCCACTGCTAGAAATTTAAAGACATTCATCCACAAATAGACTTGCAACAAATGAACACAAATGTTCATCAACTAGCAGATTAATACACAATTGTGGTGTATCCATACAATGAGATAGACTTCACCTATTAAAAAGTGAATTTGTGATACATGCACTGTTATGGATATATGTCAAAAACATTATTCCAAATAAAAAATTGAGACAAAAAAAGACTATAAACTTTATACCATTTATATGACATTTGATAACATTCACCCTTGTTCCCCAGGCACCTTTCCATGTGTCTATATGAAATGTACTTACTTGTTCTCTTCACCTAGCACCCACATTCATTACACAAGCACCCACCAAAATATATCAGTCATTTGTTTCCTATGCAACTTTTGGGATCTTCAGTTACAGGAATTATTTTTAGAGGGTGTTTCTCTCCCTGTTGCTCTAGTAAATGTGAATTCCTCAAGGACCAGGACCCTGTCTCCTTTGTTTCCCTAGTGTTTGACACTAACGGATGATATGGTAGGAGCTCAATAAACATGGAAAAATATGCTTAGTTTTCTGCATTCCAGATCCCCTTCTACCCATCATTTCCATAATGAAAAACAATTCAACTACAATTAAGTTGCTTCTATTTTATTTTTGTATGTTATCTAATTACATGGAGTAACCAATAAACCAGAGAATGTCTTATCTTAAGAATGTACACCAGAGGTTTATTATAACCAATGTTATTTTCATATAAAAATACAGTTTTTAATAGATTTTTCTCGTGATCATACATTTGCAGATACTAACAGCCTTTTCTTCTTTTTCCATCCTTCTTATTTTTTCCTGTCAGTATTTCCAGCTAAGGAAGAAAAATCAGGTCATATTAAAATAGAGAGAGGAGAGTTATAGAAGTCTATTTAGTGGACACTGAGAAGATTCTAAGAGCTAGTATGTAATGAGGCTGGTGATAATTATATTTTCACAGACACATTTCTACTGATATTCAAGCAAAATACATTGAGTGGAAATGCTTATAGAAACATGGTGTTTCATTTTCATTTCCAAGCAAGTTCCAAAATCCAAAAACTCTTTTAGAAAAAACTGACATGAATTTTCATTCACTGGTTAGGTTTGATTGTTCCTGAGAAAATAGTTAATTTTTTTTGATTTTTAAGATATAAGTATGTGTCTACCTATATAGACACAATTAAGAGAAGTGTGCATAGTTAAAATGACTTTTATAGCTTAATAAAAGACACTTTTATTTAAGGCCTTAATATAGAAGAAGTATAAATCACAGAGCTAATGAAAACATTTCAAATTAACAAAAGCAACAAAAAGAAAATAGAAAACTAAGATCAAACAAATATGAAGCATATATACATATACACATACATACACACACACTCAGGGGAAATCTATTTTAAAGGAGAATTTTAATACTGCATAGCACACATTTAATAAAATAAAATTTTCACTATGAGAAAAAGCTAATAAATCCAAAAACATGGGATATCTACAAAGTTTGCTTTGCTAAAAATAGGCTTCAAACAATTTGTGGGCAGACGGGCTCGGACTGCATCATCATGGGATGAATGGCAAGGCCACTGAGGGGAGGCAGGGAGACTGAGTAATATGACCTGACGCTCATGGCCCAAAGCACCTGACACCCCTTTCCCTGATCCCACTGGTTCATATCCCGTGGGCACTGCCTGCCTGCCTCTGGTGACATCTGGGAACCTTTGGTGGCAGTGCCTCCAGGATCCACCAACTCCAGCTTGTCAGGTGAACCTGGTCATCCCTTGGCCTGGGCTCTCCCTGCTTCAGACTGTTCCTTTCTTCATGTCCCATGCACATCTAAAATTCCATTAAATACTCTATGTTCTATAATGGGTCAGTGAAACCCATTTCCTGCCACTCAGCTCACATTCTTGGAATCCCAGAGTTAGACAACCCTGAAGGGAAGGAAGGTCAGACATGAAGCCTGGGATACCTAACAGCAAGAGTGAAACTTACCATTCCTCTCAGAAGCAAAAAAGGCCTGTCATCTACTTTATTCACCTCAGCATCCTCAGGAAGAATCCTAGGAAACATCAAGAATCAGCACATTGGTATTCTACATGAAGGCTAAGGAGGGTAAAACAAATGCCAAACACAACTGAGAGGGAAAATCCAAATGCAGTACAAATACCAGCAGAGACAGTCATAGCTACCCCTGTGCCTCTTAGAACTTTCCTTTTCCACCTTAACTTCCTGCAAATTAAAAATATTGTAAATATCAAGAAAGTTTAAAATAGCCTGGCACAGCCATTTGAGACATTTGGGTTCTTGCAAGATTTTTAACTCCAAAGGCTTGTGGAAGGAATTTCAACTCCCTGGATCTCCTGAGACCACTAGGTTGGGGGTGGGGGGGGCGCGGGGCGCGGCAGGGTAGGGGGCGGGGCAGGCATTTCTATGGCACAAGTTCCAAGGAACATAGTACATCCCAGAAAAGGAGAGGCTGGGGCTAACTACTTAGGAGTTACTCCATTAAAAGCATAGAAGATGAGTTCCTTTTTGTGTTGCCTCTGCTTACGGGAGGCAGAATTTCAAGGCAGAAGGCATGTCTATAATTTAAGAAGATGATTTTTGGTGGGAGCATTTACCATGGCATCTCTTGGGCTCTAACTCCATGAAAGGAACATTGGTCAGGAGCATTAAGGCACTTCAACAGTTTCCATGAAAATACTTGACAGGAAGTTAAGAGAGGGAAATTATCTCCACCGCAAATAATGAAAATGCTTCTTTTCAAGGCCCAGGAGAGAGAGACATATAATGGCAAACTTACAACTCATCACAGTCCCTCAAAATATCATGAAATGTGTCTAAATAAGTTTATAGTATAAACAAAGTCATGTCAATAAAATATAATATAGAATATTAGTTAGTGGCCATTCATCTGATAACTCTTTGAACTCTCAAATCAGCTTCCCAAATATAACACTTGGAGTTAGAATCCTCATAAAAGAGGATAGTGATGATGACTTGAAAATGTTGTTTTATAAATATTAACTGAGATAATACAGGGCCTGGCATATAGAAAATATCTAAATAAATGCTTTTTGCTTTTCTATTAACATCTATTTCCTATCATTTTGACTTATTCTTTTTCCCATGCTGCCTTAAAGTCCTCAAAACCTCTTATCCCATCAAAAACCAATGTTAGAAAGACCCACCACCAGGTAAGTAGAGATAGAGGCTGCCACAGTGCCATTAACGTTGTGGATGTGGGTACAGATCAGCTGCAGTTACACTTGCAAAGAAACAGATTCAGAGCACAGATTTAATAGCAAGTTAAGGAATGTCTAAAAAAGCAGCTTGTTAATTACATGTACCAAACTCTATAATAGCACAGCATCTATCCATCCAGGAAACATTCCTTTACTTGCTATTTGAAAGCAACGATTTCCATAGTTGACTTGTGTACAATTATTCCGTCAGTGACTGAATGTCTGCTTAAAGCAGTTCAAGAGCTCAGAAAATTCCTTCTGATGTGACTATAAGCAGGCATAGTACTGAGGATATCATAAAATTGTCTTCAGAATTAAGATCAGAAAACATTTAACATGTGCCCTATGCAGTCTCAGGCACTACTGGTTACTAGGAAAATAAAGACAAATAGGACAGGGTAGACTATGCCTTCCAGGTGCTCAGAGAGACAGACAAACGAGCAGCCGACTTCAGGACCATGTGAAATCAAGTGCTGTGACTGAGAAGGGGCACCAGGTCCTGCCATTCTGGGAACAAGAGGCTGGAGAGGTGACTGCCTGAAGAGATGATGCATGAGGAGAGTTTGGACATTGAATGACGAAAGCCAACCAAAACAGTCTGGAACAAAATAGAGTGTCTCTGGCAGGAGTGGAGCAGACGTTGGAGACTGGTAAAGATCATCATTGGTGGTCAGAGTATGGAGAACCTTGCTGATATATAAGAATTAAGAACTCAAATAAGATAAACAGAGAGCGGCTGAGCAGCTTATTCAGAGGAATGTCATGGTTGAAGTTGTCTTTTACAGAGATGACTAGTAATCCGTCTAACCAGATGTGGTGTTGCAGTCTGGAGATTATTACAGCATCCCAAACAAAGGATAATAAAGGGCAAATCTCAGATGGGAGAAGAGAATAAGAATTGGAAACATACGGAGTAAAAACCATGGTACTTGGTCATTCTATGTATGGAAGACAAGGTAGAGAATGAGTTCCAGGTGCGTCACTTGAGTGAAATAGTGAAACCAACAAATATGACAGGAATACAAGATAATTCTCCAAACTAATAAGCTGCCATGTAACACCAAGGGCACTACAATGTATTGATAAATAGCAGAATCCTTGAGCCAGAGCTGCTGGGTTCAAATTCCATTTCCATTGTTCAGAACCTAGGTTAACTTGGGCAATGACCTTGATCTTTCCATGCCAATTTCCTCATCTATAGAAAGGAGATGATAATGGTAGTACCTATCTTATAATATTATTATGAGGAATATGCAAGTAAATACATGTAATATTCTTAGAATAGTTTCTGGGACACAGAAAATAATAAACAACGTGTACACTCAAGGTGACAAGATGTGTGGTACAAAACCTGAACTTCGGGGAACACTAAAATTCAAGGACAGAGAATTAATGGAGGAAGAGCTAAATCAAGAAGGAGAGAAGGAAGATACACAGCATGGTATCAGAAAACCCAAAGGAATGGACTTTTAAGGAGGAGTAGTGATACAGGTGAGACATCCAGCAAAATGAAGGTCATAGAGGATTTTAAGATGGCAGGATTTTAAGGTGGCATACACAATGAAATATAACTTCTCATATTCTTCAGATGAAGTAAAATTGTGTTTTGAGAGCATTAATTGTGACTACTTCTAAGATATTGTCAGTTCTATTTCACTGAACCAATAAAGACATAATGGCAAACGTTTTTTGAGACAACTGGCTAGCTATTTAGGAAAAATAAACACAATCAAACTGGATCTGTACATCACTCCTCATATCAAAATAAATCCACGTTATGTCAAAGACTGATATCTAGCCCTGGCTGGTGTAGCTCAGTGGATTGAGCTCGGGCCATGAACCAAAGGATCACGGTTCGATTCCCAGTCAGGGCACATGCCTGGGTTGCAGGCCAGTTCCCGGCAAGGGACACACAAGAGGCAACCATACATTGATATTTCTCTCCCTCTCTCTCTCTCTCCTTCCCTTCCCCTCTAAAGATAAATAAATAAAATGTTTTAAAAAAAGTGTCAGTTCCAAGGTGTATAAAAGATATGTGAAACTTTTCATGATTCACACACTAAAATCAATATATTCCCTTGCTTTAAAAAAAAAAAAATTGATATCTAAAATATTAGGCCAAAATACATGAGAATAAAGTCATGAACATTTTTTAATCTAGGGGTAAAAAAGTACTATTTTTAAACATTACAAAATATGCAGACACTATAAAGAAAATTATTTACAACTTTTCTATAAAATAAAAAAGAAAAGAAAAGAAAACCACAATATAAGTACCTGCTAAGACTTATTTGAGTAAGTATATGGCCAAGATCTCTAATATATAGAAAAATGTAACAATTTTTTTAAAAAATCCAATATGTCAGTTTAAAAAATGGACAAAGGACATAGATACTTACAAGAAATAAAAACAGGCCCTGGCTGGTGTAGCTCAGTGGATTGAGCACAGGCCTGTGAACCAAAAGATCATGGTTCAATTCCCAGTCAGGGAACATGCCTGGGTTGCAGGACAGTTCCCAGCAGGGGATGCATGAGAGGCAACCATACATTGATATTTCTCTCCCTCTCTCCTTCCCTTCCCCTCTAAAGATAAATAAATAAAATCTTTTAAAAAAAGAAATAAAAAACAAATGAATAATATCTCTTTGAAAATATTCTTAAAGTAAATGTAAATTAAATCCATGAAGCAACTTTATTTATCACCATCAGAAAGGCAAAATTAACAAGAGATATAAATTTCTAATGTCAAGGTTATTAGAAAATATTAGTCACTAATATTCACTAGTATTTGGAATATAGATTAAAACATTTGGGGATCATTTAGTAATAACTAAATTTTAAGTGCAAATGTTAATCAATTCATCCTACAATATACTTGGCCAGTAATCTTTGGAACTGTCAAGGTCACAGGGGATAGTGAAAAATAGTGCAAAAGAGTCCCAGGTTAGAAGAAATAGGAAAATGATGATGAAATGCAATTGTTATCCTCAACTGGATTCTAGAACATTCACAAAATATATTAGTATTAATATTAGTAATAATGTACAATTTTGTTTTTACTTTTGACTAAGTGTAGTTTATACTACCATGATAATGGAAGATGTTAATTTTAGAGGAATCTGGGTCAGGGGTGTATTGTCTTTGCAATTCTTCTGTAAATCTAAAATAATCTCAAGATTAAAGTTTGTTGAAAATTCAATTAACCAGTGATTTCATTTCTGAGAATTGTATCCTATAGAAATATTGCAACCAGTATGGAAAATATGTATATAAGGGACTTCTGGCCAAGTTGTAGACACTTTGCCTCCTTGAACAACCAAAAGAAAAACAACAACAAATTTAAAAACAAAAAAATAACAAAAACTGCCAGAAAATCATACTGTATGAAGCCTGACAATCAAGGAGTTAAAGAAGAAACATTCATCCAGAACCAGTAGGAGGGGTGAAGAAGACTCGTGGCAAGGTGGTGGCTGGAGGACCACAGGAAATGAGGCAACAACTGGCAGATCAAGCAGTCCCACAAGTGCGTGTAGATAATTCGGGAAGAACCACTGGGGAGTGAGACAGATCACGCAACTCGGGGATCCAGTGCAGAGAAATAAAGCCTCAAAACCTTTGACTGGAAAAACCTGTGGGGGTTGAGGCAGCGGGAGAAACTCCCAGCCTCACAGGAGAGTTCATTGGAGAGACCCACAGAGTCCTAGAACATACACAAGCCCACCCACCTGGGAATCAACACCAGAAGGGCCCAATTTTCTTGTGGGTAGCAGAGAAAGGGATTGAAAGCAAGGTGAGAGCCAAATAAGCTGCATTGTTCCCTCTAGGACCCCTCCCCCACATACAGCACCACAATGCAGGGATGTGGGTTGCCTTGCCCTGACAAATACCTAAGTCTCCTCCCCTTACAATGTAACAGAAGCATTGAGAGAGAAAAAAAAGGCCCAAATTTAAAGAGCAAATCAAAGCTTCAAAAATAGAACTATGCGATGAAGTGATAGCCAACATGTCAGTTGCAGAGTTCAAAACACTGGTAATCAGGATACTCACAGAAATGGTTGAATACGGTAACAAAACAGAGGAAAAAGTGAAGGCTATGAAAAGTGAAATAAAGGAAAATGTACAGGGAACCAGCAGTGAAGGGAAGGAAAGCAGGACTCAAATCAATGATTTGGAGCAGAAGAAAGAAATAAACATTAAACCAGAACAGAATGAAGAAACAAGAATTCAAAAAAGTGAGGAGAGGCTTAGGAACCTTCATGACAACTTTAAACTTTCCAACATCCAAATCGTAGGGGTGCCAGAGCGCAAGAGCAAGAGCAAGAAATTGAAAACTTATTTGAAAAAATGATGAAGGAGAACTTCCCTAATCTGGGAAAGGAAATGGACTTCCAGGAAGTCCAGGAAGCTCAGACAGTCCCAAAGAAGTTGGACCCAAGGAAGCACACACCAAGCACATCATAATTACTTACCCAAGATGAAAGATAAGGAGAGAATCTTAAAAGCAGCAAGAGAAAAGGAGAGAGTTACCTACAAAGGCGTTCCCACAAGAGTATCAGCTGATTTCTCAAAAGAAACCTTATAGGCAAGAAGAGACTGGAATGAAGTATGCAAACTCATGAAAGGCAAGGACTTACAACCTAGATTACTCTACCCAGCAAAGCTATCATTTAGAATGGAAGGGCAGATGAAGTGCTTCCCAGACAAGGTCAAGTTAAAGGAGTTCATCATCACCAAGCCCTTATTATATGAAATATTAAAGGGGCTTATCTAAGAAAAAGAAGATAAAAAATACAAACAGTAAAATGACAACAAACTTACAACTATCAACAACTGAACCTAAAAAAACAAAAATGAACTAAGCAAACAATAAGAATAGGAATAGAATCACAGAAATGGAGATCACATGGAGTGTTATCAGCAGAGAGGGGGTGGAGGGAGAATGGGGGAAAAGTACAGGGAATAAGAAGCATAAATGATATGTACAAAATAGATAGGAGGAGGTTAAAAATAGTGTGGGAAATGGAGAAGCCAAAGAACTTATATGTATGACCCATGAACATGAACTAAGGTGGGATATGCTGGTGGGTGGGTATAGGGTGGAAGGGAATAAAGAGGAGAAAAAATGGGACAAATGTAATAGCATAATCAATAAAATATATTAAAAAGAAAAAATATATGTACATAAGGATATCCATTGCTCACTGATTGTAATTGGAAAAAACACATGTTGTAGGAAAGGAGATTAAATAATTAGTTGAGACTATAACTATAAAATGGAGTGTTATGTATCCATTAGAAAGGATGTGTTTTAGATATAACTACTGGCAAAAAGTTGTTATGGTATATTATTAAAAGAAAAATTTAAGTTGCTATATACGGATAGAGATAGAAATAGATATTTATGGCTATAGCATACGTGTGTGTGTGTATATATGAAATCTGAAAAATATACATATTACTGGTTTTTGAGGGATAGAAAAATAGACCTTCACTTTCCAAGCTTTTCAAATATTTCCCGCAAATATTGTTTCTTTAGTTGAAAATTCAATTAAGGTGGGAATTGTATAATAGATGTTTTCTTTTTAAATATTATATTGTAATGGAAAGAATAATGGGCAAGAAAGAGAAAATTAGGAAGGTTGCTGCTTTGTCATTAGCTATATAATCTTGTGCATGTGTTCTAATTTATCTGGAGCCAGCATTTTCCCAGATAACAGGAGGAAAATGTTTAGAGGGGAATTTGACCCTGTCTAAACATCATTCTCAGACCTAACTTTCTATTGTACAGTGATTTTCAACTGGTGTGCCACAGGAATTTTTAAAACACACGATACCTGACTATTTAGTCAGGGACACTGACCTCTTTTCCCTTAGATTGTCTAATTAAAAAAATGACAACAGCCAACACAACAATAGCTGTCCAGTGTGAATGAATCAAAATTATACCTCTTTTGTCAGATCTGCAAAAAATATATTTCGGGGTGTGCAGCAGAATTTTGGTAATTAGTTTACGTGTGCCATAAGGTGAAAAAGGTTGAAAATCTCTGTATTAGTCTATTGTCTTGAAGGTTGAATAATCCCCCCACTCTAACATCTGCAGAAATTTGTGTATTTGGTCTCACAATATTTCTGTTAAGAGGTAATAAATACTGTCTTTTAGCTGATGGCAGAGAAGGTGTGAGGTAAAAATGGGATATATTAACTCATTCATTCGAGGTTTTTTAAAACAATCGGGGCTCTTCTGTCCAATTCATAATGAACACAGCTGGGTTGTAGAAAACGCATTAGGTTATTTGGAACATTCCTCTTTCAGAAAATGGTTTTGATCAAATTACTGGACGGCATCAGCCTTGTAGGCTACACATACTGTCCTCTCCAAGGAGAGGGACATTTCAAAGGTACCATGATTCAAATTTTCTTTAAACTCTTTTATGCACTCGAATGACTTGCTCCTAGTCAACCTTGGACACATTTATTACTAAGGAGAATTCAAACACATACTTTCAATTCCTAACCATTATATATTTTTCTAAAATCTATTCAGTTATTGCAGGCAGTGTAAGTTTATCAGTTTCCTCTCCAAGCTGTCCATTATCTATTCTGAGAGTATAATTTGCTTCCCGCATAGAGTGTGTGTTAACAGCATGATGCGTTTTACATTTGTAATTAATTTTAAACTGACAATGAAGGTAGGAAAAATTCTCCCATAAATAAAAGTAATGAATGCAAGTATTTAAACAAAAGATCCTAGTAATTTTCAGCAACTTAGAAAGAGAAAAAACTCAATTGGCTCTCCCTTTCAAACTAAAAATACCAAGATATCCTTTGTTCCTTTTTCATGAAACTGTAGAGATTTTGAAAGTCTGATGTTAAAAAGGATAATAAATGACAGGTAGGTACACTATATTGAATCTGTGAATAAGAAAATGTTTACTTTTCAATAAAATTAATAATACCATTTTACCATACATGGCTAATTGGCTAGTCCACACAAAGTTTTATCAGAAAACCATTTTTGTAGACATAAATTCCAACCCACGATGAAACTAAATATTTAGCTACACATAGCACTTTTAAAATGATAGAGAGCTTGAAATTAAATTACACTAAATGCCTTTATATTATTCCGCATTAAACCTTATTTTCCTTACTGTCATTCTGCCAGCGTGATATCATCGGCGTTGAAGAGGGATGCTAATGCTGTTTCTATTACACTGCACTGTCCTATAATTGACCTTGTTTGTGCGATGGAATGGCTGCTTTTCTTAAGCTGCCAGCCCTTTATTGCAGCATTTTGACCATGCACTAGTGGCTCTTTGTGCTGCTGCTGAGTTCAAGAATCAATACTGCATTCCCCACAGCCAATAAAGGCAGTTGACAGCATGAATTAACTGAGTGTGGCCAGTTGCATGGAGGGCCATTGTCTTTAAGGAAAAGCTGGACGTGATTACCAGCCTCCATCTCTGAGTGAAGGTTTTAATGCAAAGTGCGAGGTTGCTGTAATTTAATTTTGGCCTGCTGCTCTGACACACTCCCCTTTGCCACTGCCTCATGGAATCCAAGCTATTAATGGCTGCAAACCAAAACACGTACAGAGACAAAGGCAAATACTCACAGTCATACCGTAGCAAAGGTTTCACCGGACTTGGCCATTCTTTTCAGATACTATTCTTGCAACATATCTTATTTCTTTAAGCCAGTATTCCTGACACAGTAATAAGCCAAGCCAAACTCAAAAATCAGAGTTGTTATGACCTCTATTCCTAAATGAAGTTTCCACTTACGGTACAGTTGAAAAATCTGCATAAATAACTCATGGCTTTCAGATACACTGCCAAATTATAGGGGAAAATTCATCTGCAGTTCTTCATCTCCCACCTTACCAGGACAATTTTCATCTTCCCTGCTCCACTAAACCTATTTTTTCTAGAATCAAAATCAAATTCATTCTTTTCAGCCCTTACCTTGCCAGCCATATTCCACATGAAACACATCCACTTTCGTAAAACAGGCTCATCTCTTGGATTCTGGCTCCCTTGACCTTGTGTCCTAGGCATTGGTGTTCCTCTCTTTTTGTCCCTTTTCTCTTCTCATTTGTGTCCCTTCCATGGAAGATCTCATCTTTTTTCATACCCGTAATTATTTTTTTATTTCCAAATACTGACTTCCAAATCTTTACCCCCACCCCAGGCCTCTTAATAAATTTGATTGTCCCATTGGTATATTGAACACCACATTCCTCAAACCAAGTGATTCATCTCCTGTTCGGTTTTCCAGTTCAGTAAATGACCATCTGTTACACGCTCAAGACCAAAGACTTATTTTTTAATCCTTTTTTTCCCTCACTTTCCACACCCAAGTATCTATCAAGCCCTCCTAATCTACTCCTTAATTCCAGTCTAGCCATCCCTAATCACCGTCATTCCCTCTGCCTCTGTAAGAGTCAGGTACTTCTTCAAGGCCTTCGCAACACCCGTCCCTGACACCAGGCTTGTCCCTGCCCCCACAATGGAATATCTCCACAACCAACCTGATCTTTCTGTTCACACTGCTTCTCTTGAAAACATTTCAACATCTTCACATTGACACTTCATGTACCTCTTTAGCTTCAAGTTGTACAGTCTTTTGCCTTTTGCCCTTCCCCAATGGAATATATGTTGGTTCAACTGGAATAACTCAAAGATTTAAATATAAAAGCCTGGACCATGGCAGATTCTCAGTTTGTAACCAGAACAAAGGGAAACACCTATCGGGCATTCAACTGCAATCATTATGCTCCAAGGCTGCAGTTACTGCCTAAGCTCCCACAAGTACCTTAGACAAAGAGAAAGTCCACAGCATAACAAAGTGGGGTTTATGTAAGCCTCTAAAAGAGGAAATGACATGTCATTTCTTGCTTTATCAAAAGACCTGTATTTCTGAGAGAAGTTTGGTATTGAAAACATCAGTTCTGTTTATAACAGCAATGCTCTTGGTTGAAATTAATTCAAGCAGAGTTATTCAAGGGACAGTGTATTATACACAAACCATTTAACTCGAGCTTTAAAACCATTTTTCATGTCTGAGAATTATCAAGAAGATACCAGTTTGGATCAACACTTTCCATAAACTGGGATAAAACCTGTGATTTTAAAGGCTTTTATTTTATTTTTTATTTATTTTTCTTTTCTTTTTATTAAATGTACTGGGGTAACATTGGTTAGTAAAATTACACAGGTTTCAGGTATGCAATTTTACAATACATCATGTGTAGATTGTATATTTTAAGTGCAAGCACTTGTGAGACTCTTAAAAGCACTGTGTCTGATCTATTCCTGCTCAAAAATTTTGTTGCTACCAATTTTTTCAGGAAAGTTTTACCTCCATTGTCTCCAAACATCATACCATTAAAAAACAAGTTACAGTGTATGATTCTTACATTTTCAACTCCAGAAAGGCTGAAATGAACATAGTAATGCTACAGCTACCTGAGTTGCCCTCTCTCTCCGGAACATATAAACATAAGCTAAGAAATAGGTGTGTTCCACTGAAATCAGAAGGGGATGCTCCTCTCAGGGCACTTGAAGAAAAGATGTTTGTTCCTTTCCTACCCTTTCTCCCACCAGCTCCTCCATATTTCACATGCTGCACTTTCCTGGCCAGAGAAACTTCAAGGGTTCATGGTTTGGTAGCTCAACAACTTCTGATGCTGAGTCCAAGAGGCAGTTGAAAGGAAAGCAGGCACAGTTCTCCATCCTGCTCCCTATCTGTCAGGGTTATAGCACCGAAGGAGACTCAGGCTTCTCCACAGACATGAGGTTACTGCTCTTTGCAATATATGATGAGATATTGCACAGAAGTGGGAAGGATGTTTTGTGTTAGATACATTCATTCTGTCATTCGAAGAATAGGAAACTCAGTCCAAGAAAACCAAAGATGGAATTACCAAGCATACATCTCTAGTTTACTCTCCTTTATTCAATCAGGAGCCTCCTGACATTGAAACATGGTTACTAGCTTCTTCAAAGACATAAAGAAGGAAAAAATGTCTCACTTCCTTGATACTTGGAAGCATACATTTTTGTAGCTGCTTCCCACACTTCAAAGTGACTAATTAAACTCATTAAGTATCTTTGCTCTTGATTTATTTTACCTAAAATGATTCTTTGGAGTAGCAAGGTGATTTTTACCAAGTTCCCTTAATCAAAGGCAACACTCTCCAGATTAGGTCTGCCTAAAAATATATTTCATAAGATTTAGCATACTTTACATCTTTCTGAAATAAACCCACATTTTTAACAATCATGGTTGTCCAGCCACTTAACCTGATAGAAGAGCCATAGCAGCCCAGTTCTTTGGCACTCTGCAAGCCTGGATGGAGTCTGGGGGAGTGGAGAGCCGTCCATCAAAGTCCTCACTATGGGCAGGTCCACAAGAATGACTGTATGTCAAAGCCTGAAAATATACAGTTTTTTCCTCTCTCTTTTTGATCATGTGCCACACCATGTTTATTTGTTAATATGTTTTTTACTCCATTCCCACTGCCATACCAAAAAAAGATGTCTCCATTAATAAGAAAATTTGCCTGCTTTTTGACTTTCAATATAATCCTCTGAGTGAATTATCTGGCCAAAGCAAAAGGCCAGGGGCCTTCCGAATGCTCTTGATGATATATGAGAAGCTGTATGGCATCAGCTGGGAAAACCGCAGCCAACATTGAAATAATCAAAAGTGACCTACATGCAATAATAGCCTGTGTGACAGGGAAGAGGGGACACCAGGAAGCAGGTGGTCTATATGACAGAGGATCAATACTCTCGGAGAGGGGCTACAATAGATTCCAAATGGAAAACAAACTCGTGGAGAATACATACAGGAAGATGGGGGGAGGGGAAATAAGCCAAACCTGCAGGAAACAACACAACAAAGAGCAATGCGGGGGCGGGGCCCACCGATGGCACTACAGTGCGGGAGAGGACAGTCCGTACGAATTCGCCTCCACAGCGAAGGCAGGGGGCAACCCAAGCTCGCAGAAGAGTGAGCTCCCCACACCAGCCAGGATCTTCTCTCTTCTAATTTACCACGGTTTAAAAATGTCATCATTTGTAAGAAGTGTTGACAGCCTCAAAAACTTGGTTCTGTGTTGTGAGGACTAGTTTGTAGTAAGAAAACAAGGGCAACCTATATTTCATTTCTTTTGAAAATTTATTTCAATGAAATGGGAGATGGGAAGAGGTAAACCTAATTTGCATTATTTAGTTCAAAAGAAATGTTGCTTTGATGCCACCGTGTGCATCTGCAGCACTTCCTTGCTCTCCTGGGAGCTGGTGTGTATTAACATTCCATTCCTCTTTTTCATTACTGCTATCACATACATTAAAATAGGCGCACACACACACACACTCACAGCATTAGCTAATAAAACTATAACAGCAACCTCCACTATGAGAACTTTCTCCAGAATTCAATGCCAAACAGAACTAAACTAAAAACTCTGACAAATGTTGGTAAGATTTTATTACATTAAGGAAATCAACAACAACATTGGCATTTCATGATGCTGTGTACCTATCATGACTTGTGGGAATCTGTGCTGTAGTCAGGCCTGGAGAATATTTCCAATCACATTCAAACGGTGGAAGGGTGCCTTATCAATGGCACCATCTTGTTTTCTTCCTTTCATCTGTTAGAATGGAAATTCACCATGAGTTGTTGCTCCTATGCCAGGGGGGTAGTGAGGCATCCCGTTTCCCAACTGTTTGCTCATTCTCAGGGAGCATTTTCTCCCAAACACTAAAGCCTATGTGGGAATCAGAAGTCAAGACTGTGATCTTCCCAAGGAAACAGCTTGGAAAACCTCTAGCTATGCCTGCAATGCAGCAGATGTGTGGGCTGCTGCCAAGCTCCGGCTAGCTCTCAAAAAATGCTGACACGAAGGCTGAGACTCTGCAAGGACCAAAGTAATGTTCACGCAGAGCAGCAGGTCCAGGCACTGCCTTCCTAGGCATGCCCTCCCGACACAGCTTTTTACACCTTCACCTCCTCGTAGCTTCAAAAGGTCTTGCTTTCCATGTCTCTCTCCTGACTCTGCCCCAACTCCAAGCTCTGTGGGGGCAGGTCTGCGTGTTACTTTCACAGTGAGCCCAGAGTCTGGCACACGGTAGGAACTCTGCAATGACTTGCTGGACAGGTAAATAAAATGAATAACCTTGAAGGAGCCTCCTAAAAGCTGAATCACTTCCTGAACCTGGCAGATAGCTTTCTTTCCCTAAAGGAAGATGGATAATTGAGAATAGCTGACTTAGCTTCTGCCTAGGAGAGAAAAGCCAAATGTGCCCTGGAGGCTGAGGACATGCTCCCTCTCTCCCTTTCTCTGAACTGTTCAGAACCTCAGCCTGTGTTTCTCAGCACAGCCCTCAGCTGTATATGCTGCCTTGTGCTGGTCTTTGTTTTCTGACTGGAAGTCCTTTGTCCTGAGGGTGAATTTCAGCCATGACCTGAGCCGCTTGCAAGGCTCAAACTCAGCTGGTGAATGTGATGTTGGTTACCAGTTTCAAATCAGGGACTTTTCTCTCTTGAGACTATTATTTGAATTTTAACTGAGTAACAAAAAGCAAAGATGATACCTGGATGATTGGGGCTCCCTCTCAGCTCCAGCTCCAGCTCCAGGTTTAGTGCAGAGCTGACCCCATACCTATCATGACAGGCCTGGAGAGACTGTGGCTTCTCCTGCTTGCTGACCTCCCAGCTCCGCCAGCTAAGCCGCCCCGCTTGCTGAAGGTGACAATGTGTGATTCATGGCTGCCTGCGTGGGAGCGAGCAGGGCTTTTGCTGTCGTCTGCACATCTGCTATATCCCAAGAAGAGCCCACATTTTATCAAGTCTCTCCCTTAGGAAGATCACAAACCACTTTATGCACAATCGTCTCTTCATCTGGCCCCGTCACTTGGGAAGTGAACACTACAGGGAGCCTCAGATAAAGAGGCTGTAATAACTCGAACTAAAATTTGACTGGTACATGGAGGGTTACTCTGTCCTCCTACAGAACATGCCATATGCTGTTCTGTAAGCACAAGTGACTGAATCCTTGAATTTATTCTTTATCTAAAAGATAGTTAAAATGAGTTGGCAAACACTTTCAGTTCCGTACCATATTCAAGATTTCTTTTTCAAATGGCTTTTGGGTAATTTAGACTTTTTTAAATATATAAAAAAGATCTATAGTCTGTTTACTTATGAGCCAATCAAGGTAGATATATACCACAGAAATGACTTTTATAATTTTTAAACCACGTGTTTAATCTCCAGATAGATCAATATTTTAGGCAGGGGCAGGTGCATGATGCTAGCAGCCCTTCCCACAATGCACAGACATACACACAAATACATACACATATATGAACATATATGCACACACATACTTTTTCTTTCTGAGAACTGCTATAAGCTCTCTTTTATGCTACAGCCCATAGGATATATAAAAGAATTAAAGTCCTTTCTAGTTTAATAACGAGTTACAAGAAAAGAACCAGAGTTTTGCTATTGCTTGAACCCCAGCCTCTATTTGTTCATCTTATGTGTGTTTTAAAAGGCCCCATTTCCCAAAGACTTAGTTATGTAATCTCATTCTCTGTGAGCCACCTGCACGAACCTCGCCATGGGGACTCAAAGACTTGTGAGAAGTGTCAAATGTGTTTTACAAGGAAAACTGCTTTTTACTCTTTTGAGACTATCAAAGATAGAAAGGAGTGCTTTTCTGTGTTGTTTTAATGTATGAACCTGGGGATAAATCCCGTAGCCAAATGAGGGAGTTTGTCTGACTTGATTTCTGTGCGTGCTTATGTTCTCTTGAACCCATCCACCTGCTGTCAAATACAAATGGGTAACTTGGGAAATGTTTTTCTGTTCATCAGACTCCAACCTGACTCCTGAAAAAAAATAAATGTTCTCAGGAAAAATTTTGGGAAATGTCTGCAGAACTCCCCTTTTTAAATAGAGAACAAAAGACAGCATGAACAGAGACTTACACACTAAAATTGTGGCTTTATAACAAGCTATTCACAACTGAGTAGCAAAAGTCATCCCCAGTGAAATCTGTTCTTCAGAGAAGTGGATGATTTCACTGATCCCCAAACTCAAATTATGTGAAGATATTCAGGTGCTTTGTCTAGCCATCTGGATTAACTTTTGGATTCTGTAAAATTTATTTTTCTTCACTCCTAAAACATCACTTATTTGTATCATTTATATCTTTAAAGGGAAAAGAAACTAACAGAAATAAAAACTACTAAAGACAGAATGTAACATTACATCCTGTAAATAGTAATGGTTCAGGAAAACAATATTTCACATCTAACTTTTTTCTCTAAGAGAAAAACAAAAACAAGAAAAATTTGAAGGCATTTTTCCTTAAAATCTGCAAAATAATTTGTATTCTCAGAATTATCGAAATGGTTTTACATTCTCATAAGTATCAAACAGGCCAGGAAAAACTAGAACCACTAGCCTATTAGCAATGGTATGTTAAACAGTAAAGGAGAGAAAACTGAGGAGAAAATTCTTCTAAAAATGTCAGTGTAAGAGGAGTGAAAAACTCAAAATGAGCTGTCAATCTTAGAGCAGGATTTTTGAAATAATAATTTAGCAACCCTGATCTCTAGAGCTTTGCCTTTTTATGCTAAGTGTATTATATCTATTTTCATTTAATCTTCCTTGTTCATAGTTTTAAGATAAATTTTTGATATAACTACTGAATTAGACAAATGATACTTGTTTGATTAATGTCTCTTATAAGCAAGGAATCCATGACCCTTGCATGTTTCTGGCAGGTGTCATTTAGGATGCATTGAAATTTGGGCTAGGATCAAGGAGAGACTAAACAAAGGCTTGACTTCACCATGGTAACGTGCCTTTCCTATTTGCAGATAATTAGTGTGAAATAATTTTTCAAATATATGGGCACCACAATACAAAGAGGGGAAAAGGCACAGGGTCAACTCAGAGCATATTTTATTTCAAAAATAAAATAAATTTGAAATAAGTTTCCCAAGACTTGTAAATAGCTTTTACTCACCTATATGGCAATTTTTTTTGCATTTATTTACCATATTTTTATTACTATGTGACCCATTTTTAACCAATTTAGATTGTTGTTGGGAAAGGTTGACCTATTAATTTGGATTGCCGCAAATATAATCTCCCTAATGTAACACAGCTGACCCTCAAACAACACAGGCTTGAACCATTCAGGTCCTCTTATATACATATTTTTTTCAATAAACATACAGTTGGCCCTTGGTATTCCTGAGTTTTACATCAGCAGACTCAACCAACCACCGATTGAAAAATATTTTTGACCCGCAGTTGGGAATTCATGAGTGTGGAAGACTGACTATACGCAGTGTTCTATGCCATTTTATAAAAGGAACCCTAGCACCCGTGGGTTTTGGTTTCCACTGGAAGTTCTAGAACCAATACCCCTTGAACACGGAGGCGATGATTAAAATTTGGAGGGAATCAAAAGTTGTACATGGATTTTCAACTGTATGGAGAGGTGGTTCCCCTAGGCCCAAATTTGTTCAAGGGTCAACTGTATTTTTGGTCGCTAGCTAATTCGAATGATTATTGTTAAGACGGTAGTCATAATTAATCCTTTCTTTACCTGTTATCAATGTATTTAGCTGCAAGTAACAAAGTACTAAACTACAATATCTTAATAAAATTAGGTGTATATTTTCACACACACATACACACAAATAAAAGTGAAAAGGCAGCCCTGACCAGTGTGGCTCAGTTGGTTGGACCTTGTTCTGCAAGGTGAGAGGTTGCTGGTTTGATCTGGTCACATACTAGGGGCAATTGATGTTTCTCTCTCATATCAGTGTTTTTCTCCCTCTCTTTCTCCCTCCTTTCCCCTCTCTCTAAAATTAAGTCAATAAAATCTTTTTTAAAAAGTGAAAAGGTACACCCTGGCTGGTGTAGCTCAGTAGATTGAGTGCAGGCCTTTGAACCAAAGGGTCCCGGGTTCGAGTCTCAGTCAGGACACATGCCTGGGTTGCAGGCCAGGTCCCCAGTAGGGGGAGCTGGAGAGGCAACCACTCATCGATGTTTCTCTCCCTGTCTTTCTCCTTCCCTTCACCTCTCTCAAAAATAAATAAATAAAATCTTTAAAAAA
Organism: Anoura caudifer; assembly: GCA_004027475.1. Classification (NCBI taxonomy): domain Eukaryota; kingdom Metazoa; phylum Chordata; class Mammalia; order Chiroptera; family Phyllostomidae; genus Anoura; species Anoura caudifer. The sequence continues at coordinate 394,466 of PVKU01000664.1, read as the reverse complement.
AAAAAAAAAAGAAAGAAAGAAAGTGAAAAGGCAGCCTGTTTCTGGTGTGTGTTCAACAGCTCCTTGATGTCAGGCCAGACATTTCTGTCTTTCCTCTTAAAGTCACAAGATGGCTGCACAGCTCCGGGCACTGCATCTGCATTCAAAACAGGAAAAGAGGTAAAAAGTGGTGCCAACCAGGTCTGTTCTTTTTTAAAAGAAACGGAAAATCCTTTCCAGAAAGTCTTGACAGACTTCTTCTTAGTTTCCTTCGGCAGAACTGAGTCTCTTGGCCACCCTTTATGCTGTGGAGACTAGGAAAGCAGGAAAATGCATGTCATGATTTGCTTTGACCGATTACAATTTTTATCAGATCCAGGGTGGCAAAACACACTGCCATTCTGAACAAATACAATGTCATTTCGTTAGGAAGGAAGAAGCAGAGTGGATGTTAAGTGGGCGTTAACACTCTGTGTCCTGCGTCCATAAATATAGATGGATGGCTTCTCTTGCTTACTGCCCAAATATGCGACCTGGTATGTGGGCTTCGACCTTCAGACTCAAAGTGCTTGTCACATAGACAGTAGTCGAGCACGTCATCTTGGTATGGAAAGAAGCATACTTCTTACTGATTTCCATAATATGTATCATCAGAACTGATGTCACACAACAGCAGGACTTAACTGAAGTACAAACAAAGTCTTTTTATTTTGCTACCATCATTTGAAAAGGACCTCATGTGGACCTCTCTTTGTCTTCAGGCTCCAGCTTCTCCACATTTGCTGTCTCCGGCAATGAGGAGCAGTTTATCTGGGGTGATCTAAGGTACCCAAAGGTTAATAATTGAGTTGATAGAGCTTAATGAAATATTCACAGACTTTGGCATAAGACAGACCTAGGCTTGCATCCAAGCTTCTTCCCTTACTTGCTGCTTGATCTTTGATGGATTTCTTCCCCTCTTTGTACCTCATTTTCTTCATCTGTACATGAACATAAGCATTTCTGACTCACAAGCAGCCATTTGGATGAAAAAAGTCATGCGGATGAATGCTGGACACATCTTGGTGTGCCACTCTTGTTCTTTCTTAAAACTGTAGCCTCTCAAGCCATCCAACCGGTACTAAGGAGCCCACTTAGGACTTCAGTATTGCTCTTAAATCTTGCCCTTAAGTATGTGAAGGAAATCTTTTATTGCCTACATTACAAAAGCTCTTTTGTTTTACAGAGACAAAGAATTGATTCAACACCTTCCAAGTTTTAATCTACAATCCTAGAAATTAGGAAACAGACTTGGCAGTTGGCAGAAGTTGGTCTGGAGGGCTATGAAAACACATACCCAAGTTGCTGGGGGTGAGGGAGAGAACTGAGTTGCTGTAAAGGAGAAGGTGGGCAGGTCCTGATGTTGTAGTCATCTTCCAAGGCTTGCTTAAGATCTCTTTGCCGGCATCTTCAATTTTCATTAAAGTAGCTGATCTCTCCCTTTTATAGCCTCTTTGTTCTCTGAGTTTGTTGTATATACAATCTAACTGATCAGATTTATAATTATTCCATGTGTGTTGTCTGCTTCCTCAACTATAACGAAGGAATAATATTTTTTGCAGTAAAGTTATGGGGGATTAAGTGAGAGAATGAAAGGAAAAGTGCCTCCCGTAACACTGGGCTCATTTTCGGTCATTCAAATACACAAACATGCATGGTGTGCGCGTGTTTTCTCACTACCTATGCATCAGAACTTTACAGAGTAATTTTCATCATTGTTTGAATAATTTGGTGATTTCTATAAATTTCTAAGTTTCTCCATTATATTAATTATAGTGTTTTGGAAATCTTCCTGTGGGGTATAAGGCACTAACAGATGCTCTACCTTTACTGAATAAATAATTCCAAACCATTACACTTATATTAAAAACCTGTTTTCATTTATTTGTCAAATGTATCTACAATAAAAACTGCTAAAGTTAAATTGATGGAAAATAGATTTGATGTGACTTTAGTCTAGAAACGTTCCCTAGAAGCAGCAGGAGCCCCTTCTCTACAAGAAAGTTTTGGCAAAGAGCCTTGCCGGGCAGAACTGATTATCATATTTAAAAACTAATACCCAGCATGCACCAGTCATTCCTCCCCAAACATTCATTTTATGATGGGTAGTCACAGCCTTAATGGCAAGTTAAAACCGTGTTTGAGAGATTGTTTTTGAAAATTGAAGACACATTAGGTATGAATCTCATTTATGTAGAACCAGAAAGAGCAGCTATACCACTTACATAGCATAGAACAAAATCCTTGTCATAAATAAAATAAAAAGTCAGACATCCAGTTTTAGAGCTAAATTGACTATGCTGATTTGGATATCTTTTCTTTCTTGTTCTGAAAAAGTAATAAAGTTTTAATTGCTATCTGTACAAATTAAGAGTCCTTGGGAGAATGTTGGCAAGCAAATAATAAATGACCCAAACCCATATATAAAATGAAAGCATGCTAAAATAGTACGATAGACGGTACATGCAGATAAGCACACTGGGACCTTCCCTGCAGAGGAATAAAAAAAAAACCCAAAACATTCCTTTTAATATTGCCATTTTTTCCCACAGCAAGGGAAAAGGCGGTGAGTGTTAGCAAACAAAAATTGCTTTTCACTTTGCCAGCTAGATAAATACAATGAAATTTCAATGAAAATAACAGGAAGATGTACATGACTGATGGTCGATTTACAAAAATTTCAAAGATATGGGTACAGTTTGTCATAAAAATGATGTCGAAATCTTTGTGGTGTTGTCAGAAAAAAATTATGCAGAGAAAAAAAATTGCCAGTTTCCTCCTCCAGCTCTTGTCCTTGCCTGTTCTAGAATCTGTTTGCTTTCGGAGGGAAAGAGGTAGGAATATTTTCACTTCTAAATCTTTTATTTTGTTAACCACTAGCGTATGTGGCAGCCATGTTTCGGTGGCAGTTCTCATGAAGAGAACGGGACCATGGCTGTCCCTCCCTGCGTCAGAAAAGGACCCCGCAGCAAAAGCTGCGTATGAAAGTCCTTTGTAAACTTCAAAATGCCCCCTAAGAGTGCATTTTCCTGATCGGCTAAATGCTAAGTAGATATATTTAAATACTGTTTTTGGAAAGAAAATGAAATTCTAAACTCTGACTCAAAGGGAAATTAGATATCCTTAGAAGTGAGGATGGCAGATAAGAAAAAAACAGAATGCACTATTACTAAAATTTATAGATCAGACCTACACTCAGTCCTTATCTTTTATAACAACAGCAAGTAACATTTTTTCCAGAGATCTGAATCTTCTCTGAATGCCCAGCCCTTAAAACATAGGAGGTCTGCAGTAGGAGATGCAAACACCTGTCCAGTGAATGAATGAATGTTCAGTAATGAACCAGATCTGTGCAGGACTCGGTTTTTGTTTCTGGTTTGTTTTTGTTTTTTACTTGCTATAGATTATTTAATCCTTGCACCAAGCATATGAAATAGGCTTGATCCTCAGTTTTTGATAAGAAAACTGAAACTTGCAAGTGGCAGGAACTATGATAAGCATTTCACATAATTATATCATTTAACCTTCCCTGCAGTCCTATTGGGTGAGCTCTGTTACTCCCATTTAAAGATAAGAAAACTGACGCTGAAAGAAGTAAAATTGCTTGACCAACAAAGGGCCCCACTAGGCAGGATTCTAATCCTGGAAGTCTGACCTCAGAGACCTTGCTCTTAATGTTAGTATTGCTCTGCCCTCCCTGCTGAGAGAACAGTAGCAATATGATACAGACTAGATTTTGTATCCAACTCCACTTGATGCCAAGGCCTGACCTCTTTCCATTCCTTCTTTCAAAAAGTTGCCAGAACAGAGAATTGAAGCATAGAAGCATTGGAAAAGTCTTGGCAGGAAAAACTGAAGCTGCAAAACTCTTTTGGGGTCAGTTCTGCTGAAGGTGGTAAGGAACCAAAGCAGAAGAGACTGAACTGGCCTGAAGGAAGCTTAGCAAGCTCAGGAAACAGCCCGAATTTCATCGCACTGAACTCTCCAATGCAACTGACTTAGGACTCAGTTTCCTGCATGAGAGTCAAGTGAAAGAGTGAAGCAAGTGCTATTCAGCTCCGGTTTTATATCAATGTTGAGGTAGATGTATGAAGTTAGAAAGCACAACCGTAGGGGGAGTGGTAGGACAGTATTCGGAAAGTGCATCAGCACGTCTGATTTGGTGGGAAGGAGCATGCGATGTTCAATCCCGTTTCACTTGAAGGCTCTTCTGAAAATCATCTGTAATCTTCAATTGGACCATAGTGTCAGTTTCTCATATTTTTAAAATCAATACAGACTGCTCTAGAGTAAAGATCATTAAAAATTCATTTTGTTTTCAAATCAGATATCAGATACAAGGTTCTTTTTAAAGAACCAAAGAATAGTGACAATGAAAGTGACTTCAGAAACACATTTAATCCAAACCTGTGTGTTTAAACCCTATGTCCTCTCAGTATCTTTGAACTGTTTCAACCATGAGCCTCTTCAATCAACTAGAATCTATGGAGTACATACTGTATAACAATAACCTTTATCAAACCATCCTATGTGTCATGTTCAGTGCTAAATTTAACTTGAATTATCTCATTTAAGCCACAAAATTGCCCTTCGGAAGGGGGTTGTTATTGTTATTATTTCACAGATAAAGAGACTGAACAGAAAGACGCTAAGAGACTATCCAAGAGCACAGAGGTCACGAGTAGTCAGAAGTGGGCACCTGTACCTCCAGAGCCCACAAAGCCAGAACCCAAGCCACAGAGGATCTGTACGTGGTGCTACATTAATTTGTAAAATTCTGTTATTTGGAAACAATATTAAATTTATAGAAAAGTTAAAAGAATAAAAATAGTAAATGAGAAAAGGAATAATACAAAGAACCCCATTACATCCTTTACATGATTCATCTATTAAAATTTTATCCAATTACTTTGTCATCTGCATGATAGGTAAATGATGGATAGATAGATAGATAGATAGATGATAGATAGAATGAACAGATAGGTAGGTAAGTAGGAAGGGAAATTAGGTAAGTAGATAAATAAATAGGTGGGGATAGAAGGATAGATGGATATAAATTTATAGATATAGATAGAGACATAGGTTATATATATTTATATATAATATATACATAAAATTTTCACTGAATCCTTAAAGAGTGAACAGCAAATGTTAGAACCTAGTACCTGTATATACCTCAGTATCTAATTCTAAAGAGTAAGAGATTTTCTAACATAAACTATAGTAATCAACCTCACTAAAATTAACGTTGATATGATACTTTTTTCTAATCCACTGTCTGTACTGCAATTTTGTCAACTGGCCCAATAATGTCCTGCATAACATTTTTTTCCTCCAGTGCAAGATCCAGTCTAGATTCAGGTAATGCATTTTATTATTACATCTCTTTAGTTTATTTTAATTTAAAGTATTTCTACACCCTTTCTTTGTCTTTTAAAACACTGATAAGTTAGAAGAAAATGGACTTTTTTCCCCATTGGGATAGGCTTCATCTTGGGTTTGTTTGGCATTTCCTCATAATTAAATTCAGCTTATGACTTCAGGCTGGAATAGAACATAAGTGATGCTGCTAAGTCCTCCTTAATCTAGAAGCACATGATGTCCACTGCCCCACACTGCTGATGTTAATCTGGATCACCCAAAGTTTGTCTGCTTTCACCATTATATAGTTACAATGATATAGTTACTATCATATAGAAACTAAATTATATAACTATACGTATATGACTCCATGAGGGGGGACCTCCAAAATATGGAACTATCTTATTGAGGTGTGCCCTTGTAGTACTGGCTTCCTCCACTACGTGAGCATTCTAGGAACCCATCTGTAGGAGTATACCATTTGGCGCTGTTGTGAGAGGCTGTGTCCGGCTTCAGTGAAATTTTTTTGAGGACTCTTTCAATGCATTTGCTCATTTCATGATGGTACCTCCCCGCACCGTGCTAAGTGTTCAGCAGTTTTTGACCAAAAACAACATGACCCAAAATGCTCCACCCTCCCTATTCACCCAATCTTGCCCAGACTGACTTTTTTATTTCCCCAGATGAAAAAGTCCTCAAAGGGAGACAGTTTGCTGATGTGGAAGAGATGAAACAAAAAACGGCAGAAGCACTAAAAGACATCAAAACTGATAAGTTCAAGAACTATTTTGAGTAGTGGAAAAAACATCTTGATAGGCATATTGCATCAAATGGAAAGTACTTTGAAGGTGATTGAAGCTTAAACATGTAAAAATAAATGCACAATTTTTATATATAAAATCTGTTTTTAGGGGGTCCCCTATATAATATTTCTATCATATATGTGTATACCATATTTAACATATAGCTTTAATATAGTTACTGTTGAATTGGTATTGCTTTTCCCCTTACAACTATAAACAACCTATGGGGGACCCTCTAACGACATGCAAATAACTTGCTCTTCATCAAAACTTTCCTGTGGATCAATGGTTTTTCACTGACCCAATCTTAGATAATGCTTCCAAAATGTTGATTTTCTAACTTTGATACTTTCTCCATATTTACCAATAGGTACTTGGGATTTACTGTAAGCAAGAGTCCTCTTTCCCTGCCCCCCATTTATTTATTTGTCTCTATTTTTGACATGATTTATTATTAATTTTCAATAGTTTATTACTGTCCTTAATTAATTTTTGATGCTCAGATTGTCTTAGATGTGGCCAGTAGAGGCCCCTTAGAGTTGTTCCTATGTCTTTGTATTATTGATGGGGGACTCAAAGGTTGGAAAATTTTGGTTTCAAGTAATGGCTGATAAGCCTAGCAATCAATGTACGTAAAAAGCTATTGTTTCAGGAACTGAAGGTATGACCCTCCCTGACTCCAGGAGACCATCAGCAGTTCCACCTTTGCACCTCGGGAGGAATGCAGATAGTCAAGGTGGTATCTGAGCCATTGTCTCCAGCGTGAGATTCCCACCGCCCAGGACACAGATAAAATAATGCTGCAGCTTGTACCTGATAAACTTTTCCCCTGAATTGTGAACCCGTTACCTACACTTTTATTCCCCTTATAAAAAGGGTTGGTTTAAAATGAAATTTAAGATGGTCTGTTAGGGTACAAACATGCCATCTTCTCAAATCACCAGCCATCTGAATAAAGCACCCACAAAGGTTCAATCCCTGTCTCTGCTTATTGGGTCTGATAGGTGACAGGCAGCACCAATGCCTGCTTTTCCAGTTTCATTATGAGTCTTTGTGTGTGTGTGTGTGTGTGTGTGTGTGTGTGTGTGCGCGCGCGCGCGCGCGCGCACTTTCTTGATTTGTGGCATAATAAAATGTCCTTAGCTCATCTTGTATTTCGTCGGCCTCTACTCTGAAATCAGCCATTTCCTCAAGGAATCCTAATTCGTTTTCATAGAAAATAGTATTAGAGACCAATATGCTAGCATGATAAACTTTATTTTTAACCTTTTATCATTCCTCAATGTATAATTAAAAAAAAAAAATTTAGAGCTATCAGGACTCCTATTAGCCCATGAGCTCTTTCTTGTGTGTATGGAATTTTAGTGGGGTCTTGAAGGAGCCATAGGAGGGTAATGGAAGGGGGAGTATGGAAATGGGAAAGTAATAAAGAGTTTTCTGGATCCCATTCCTAGAATTTTCAACTGGGAAATCATCAAAGTTGAACATCAAGAAATTGTTTTTTAGAACTTTGAAGCTCTACACATTACAAAGAAATGTCATCTCATAGGCTTTTGTTCTATAATTTGTATTATCATTCTCAAAGTGTGATTAGTAGAACATAGTTCAATAAGATCTTTTTTTAAAAAAAAGGCACTGTGGTCAAATAAGTTTAGTCAATGACTGTTAAAAATTGCCTACATAAATTAACAGAACACATTAGCAAGTAAAAAATTCTGTTCAGCCCTGTAAAGAGACAACTGGCTAACTTTAACCCAATAATGCCACCTTTCCTCAAACCCTCCAGTAACACCCATTATCTTGATTCAGAGCATTATTTGAAATGCAAATTTGTGTATTTGAAGTGTATATTAAATTGCCTTCAGGACCTGTCCTCTTCCTCCCTGTCTCCTCCCATAGCCCTCTGAGCTTCCTTCTATTACAGCTCTTAGGAAATTACTTTTCAACCAGTTATTTGCTTATCAAACAGTTTCATTTGAAAGAAAGGTCCTAAAGGACAGAAATTTGTTGTTCTCAAAATTCACATTTCTGCTACAGTATCTGGAACTTAACAGGCTTTCAGAAAACTCTTATTTAATTGGAAGCACGAATTGCCTGAGTATCAAATTCACTTGAATTTTTATTTTAGCTCAGAAGTTGCTCTTCCCTCTTCTCTATCACCATCCAATGGATTGTGTTTAAATTAATTTTATCCTGAACTGTAACAATTACTCTCCTTCATCCTTTAAGAATAGTTGCCAGTCGAAAAGGAAGGCAAGAAGCACAGGTGACTATTGAGAGCTCATTTAAGCACTTGGAGCAATGAAGTTTTAAGCGATGGGTGGCCTCCACTTCCACGAAGCCCGTGACTAAACCGAATCTAGTATGCAGAGCAGTTTGTGCATTACTTCCAAGTCCTTTCACACTCTTCAAGGCGCTGATGTTTCAGTGGTGAATAAGACAGACAAAAATCCCTTCTCTCGTGGAGCTAATATTCTAGTGGATGGAAACAAGCGAAAAAGAAGTAATCAAATAAATAACCAAGAAAATTCCCTAAAACTCTAAGTATTTGAAGACAATTAAACAATGTAATATGATAGGGGGTAGAGCAAGTGAGTAGCATTCAAACTTAGGACACTTTGGAGCTTAAGAATCTTAGAAGGAAATGCAAGGGCAAAGGCCTTGAAGCAGAAAGAAGCTAGGAGGATTGAGCACCAGAAGTGGCCCCACAACAATCAAGCATAGGTGACATATTGTAACGTGGTGCAGCCAAGAGGGGAGGCCCCAAATAGGGATTTGTAACGGGGTCCAGAACTCAGGGTGTTAAGGAAATATTAGAGAAAAAATATATATAATTTCCTCACTCCCACCAGTCTGAGCTGGGGGATAGGACACATGGAGCAGGGCCATTGAGAGTTGTTTTGCATAGCAACAGCTTTTAAGCTAACCACTGGCATGGTCATTTAACATATCTATAACCTTTAACTGGTTTCATAGATATGTTAAATAGCTGTGGCTGTGCTTTGAGCCAGAGAGATGGAAGCACCTTCCACCCAAGACGTAACTGGGAGGCAACTCCCCCTGGTTACGGTGCCTGCATGAGAGCTTGGAGATGACTGGCTCCACGCCATGGGGCCACATCTACCCAGACTCACTATGGCAGCCCAGTAAAGCTGGAAGAATACGGGAGTGCTGGCAGGTGTAACTGATTGTAGGAGGAGTCGGAAATGGGGCTGCAGAGGAAGGTTGGTGTGGGGATTTAAACCCAGACTTGGCAGCCATGTGAGGGGAGAACCATGCAGCTTTGGCAGAGTTGGGACCTCCACAGCTTTGGCGAGAGTGAGGACCACGTGGCTTTGGGGTGCTCCTTTTTGCCATATGGCTTAGGAAGCAGGAAAGACTTTGCCTGGAAGAAAAGGGGTAAAAGGGCTCTTGCTGGTGAGCCAAAGAAGGTGCCACATGGCTTTGGATTAACTGGAGATTGTGGCGGCGACACAGCTGACGGTGCCAGGAACCTGAATTATGGACCTCTACTTCTTTTCCTGAGATGCGGTACCCTGGACTGGGCAAGGGGAGAGGGAAGGACTGTGTGTGTCTGTGGGTATCCTAAAGACTTCAATATTTTAATGAAGACATTGAGTCATTAGTTTAAGTATACATTTCCTTTCCTTTTTCTTTCTGGCATTGAGAGACATCTTTCCCCTGGCGGCAGGCATAGCAAACCTGGCGGGGGGTCCTTTCAGTAACAGTACATCATGCCCCCCTTCGGCTCTGTTCTGTAACAATATGACATCCTATTGCTGCAGCATGAGACTACTCTTAGCACCATCTTCTGAGGGAGGAGTAGGAGGATGGAGTAAATGATGAAGAAAGGTCTGAGAGTGTGAACAACAATAAATAAAGGAGGCAAGGTTTTAGAGTTCAATGATTGATGATAATATACAAAACCTAAGTGAGCAACACAGTGGGAAAGTTGTGTCACTGCTTTTACCGGTTAAGTCTCCCTCCTTTCTCTCACTTTGTTTCTTTGTCTTCTGCTATCAGTGTCTTGCCTTTGGCACTTGTCTCCCCAGACAATGTATCAGCTGATCCCTCTTTTCTATTTTTGCTCTCCCTCTTCTCCCTTTGCCTTTGCTTACTCTTCCTGTGTGTCATAGCTTCCCTTTCCAATTGCCTTTCTCACTTATATTCATTTATTTGACAAAACTTCACCAAATCACTTCTATAGCCAGCCACTCCTCTGAGTACCTGAAGAAGACGCTAGGATGAATTACCTTTAGCGTTCCCTGCCTTCAAGGAACTTGTGGGCTGCTATGGAAGACCAATGAGCACGTTATTACAATGCACTATATAACATATATTTATATATAATAAATTATAAAATATATATAATCATATATATATATATATATATATAGAGAGAGAGAGAGAGAGAGAGAGTTCTTCACTTCCATGCCCCTTCCTCTCTGCCTTAAACAATGACAATATAGCAAGAGTCTCATGACATTCTTGCTTTTGGCTCTCTGCCCTAAAAACTATTTTACATGCTGCCTTAAAATAACATCCCTGAAACATTGTTTTGTGCATTTTGAAATTAGACAGAAATGGGTTTAAGGTATGCCCCCCAAAATAAAAACTAAATGCAATGTGAAATCCTGAATAAGATCCTGGAACAGAAAAAGGACATCGGTGAAGAAACTCATAAAAGTCAAAGAGGTCCACAAAATAGTTAGTAATTCTGTACCAATGTTAATTTCCTAGTGCATCACTGTATCATGGTCATATAAAATGTTAACATTTCAAGAAGCAACATGAGAGGTCTGTGGGAACTCTCTGTATGATATTTGCAACTTTATTATAAGTCCAATATTTATTTAAAATATTCATTAATATCAGTTAACTAACAGTAGTTAATATTAGGGCTTTTTTTAAAGAATAATACATACACATCGTTCAAAATGCTCAGGGACAGGAAAAGAAATATAGTACTTCTAGAAGCATTGTTCTTAATAGCAAAAAATAAATTAAAAAAGCCCCATAAAACAAGCCAAATGTCAAACAGAAAAATGTCAACCAAAAAATATCCATGCAATTGAATTCGGTCTGATGGGAGAACTGCAACTCTACCCATCAGCGTAGATGGATCTTGTAGACATATGCGGAACAAAAGAAGCAAACCACAGCAAAATGTAAGTGATTTGAGACCATTTGTCTAAAGTCTGGGAGCCCACCAAAGTAAGTAAAATATCGCTCACGGACGTGTGCATGGGCGGGTGGCACGCATGCAGGGAACAGCAGGGGGAGGATGGTCACAAAAGTCAGGGCGGGCTACCTGGGGGGAAGAAAGGCAGGACAGCAATCAGGGAGGGGCCCTGCAGGCTCTTCGCCTGGCAGTGCACACGTGCCTTTGTCTCGTTGTAATTCTTAACTTGTACATATGCATTTTATTATCCTTCTGAATGAACATTTGCCTAAGAGTGTTAAGTAAATACATAAGTTATATATCATTCAAAACTAAATGTATGTTCTAACACTAGCAAGCTGTGCTATGCTGGGCAAGTTCCTTTTCTTGCTTATCTGTTATCCCATTGATTGTCAAGAGGATTAAATGAAATGATGTGTAAAACATTTAATGTAAGCTTGGCCAATAGCAAACACTGAGTAAATGTTAGTTTACAAATAAAATATGTGCATAACTATATATGTTTTTACTATATAACAAAATAACAACAAAAATAATACTAAACAAAGGAGCATGGTCTCCTAAAGCCAGATAGAAATCATTTTATTATCATTATTTTCACTGTTATTGCTATTATAGCATTAAATTAATAATAGATAACCCTTTGGGGCTTATCCTATGTTTCAGGAGCTGTGCTAATAATTCCAAGGGGACCCAGGACCCTGGGTGTTTAATTTGTTTGGTGTTTCTACCCCAGGTGATTGCTGGATTGCATTTGGAGACACAGAGTTCTAGCAGCACTGTCCCATAAAAATATGATACACATGTTTTAAAATGTCATTTTTATTATTATTCAAGTGTGGTAAAGTCAACAGATCAGGAAATGACTGCCATTGTCCACATAGTGTGTTATATTCACAGGCCCCAGGAAGAGGGGGCACACCACTTCTTGAGGGAAGGGCAACATGGGAACATACTGAGGTCACTCAGGAGGAAGGAGACAGGTGTGGGGGTGGGGACAAACGGGCAAGAGCCTTTACTGTAGTTTCCACGGGAAGAAATGAGTGAGGCAGGGCCAGCAGGCTTGGAACTGGCAACTGTAGATACTTTCAGCAAGCTCTGGGGCACACGGCCCGTCCCTCGTTGCCTGGCCCTGGGATGATCACGGCAGGTGGACAGCGGCCTGCAGAGTAAGAACCCGCTAAAGCATGTAGCTGGGGATATGAACTCTACATTGGTTGTTTTGCACATAAAAGGTGCTCTCAGATGCAAGTCCTTTACTATATCTAGAAATTGGTTGCTCCTGAAAGAGGTAGTCCCTTCAGCAAGGCCCCAAGTGCCAAAGCGCCAAATACAGAAACTAGAAAATGTGGCCATGGAAGCAAGCCACAGGTGTGATTTTACATTTGCTAGTAGCCATTTTCTTAAGTAAAAAATAAATAAAATAAAAGTATAAAATGAATTCTGAAAATTTTAGACCAATTTCAACATGTAATTGATATAAAATTATTGAGATATTTAGTGTTTAATGCTAAATCTTTAAAATCCAGTATATATTTTACACTTAAAGTATATGTGTCAATTTTAACTGGCTGCATTTCAATGCTCAATAGCCATAGCTAGTGGCTACTCTGTTGGACGGTGCAGAACTAGGCAGCCATAAAAAAATTCATTGAGGCTGATGAAGACTTGAGAGAAACGTCTGAGCATCTGTTTGGTGGTGGCAGCCATGTGGCTCATTAAAGTAATCTCCATCCTCTCACCCCACCGACCCACCTCAGCATATTATCAACCCTGCGCTTGTCTTTGGCTGGCCCATCCCCCTGTCCTCCCCCTCATTACCAGGTCCCCATCATTGCTGTCATCTCCTCATTGCCTGTCTCTGCCTATTAGTGGTCACTCCTGGGTTAGACAAAGGAAAGATGGTACTGCGGCGTTTCTCGGATTACTATCATAGAAATCGCTGCTCCTGGGAAGAGACTGGGAGTGATCTTGAGGGAGAGAGGGATGCCACAGAAACTACCTGAACAGGATTAGGGTCCCTGCCCCTCAAAAAATAATTAGGGCACTGTATGAACTGCTATAAGCACAGGCAATAGTATCCAACAGTAAAACTTCTTGGTGATTTGGATATAAAGAAATAAAACGTACTTTTGTTGCTTTTGTTATTGCCATCGATATGTCAGCTAAGGGTCACATGGAAAAACTAAAAATAACAAATATTAAAGAGTAAAGATTTTAAAGAACAAGCAAATACCATGCAAGTCTTAAAAAATAACTTCATAACATGCCTACTTTTTCTTTGGGTGAGATACTTTTACATCTGATTATTTGGAAGTTTTACCAACTCTTAATAAAATTTAATACAAATTCAGTACTTTAAATGCCCAAATCAGCAAGGTTCATGTAGCACTTCCCCAGCTAACACCACATGACAAGCTAAGTTCCCCCAGACAGTGTTCCTTTGGCTCCAAGCTCACTCATCCTTGATCTCTATTTTTAAGGTGTTAATCTGGCACCCAGGAGAGTGAGAAATATGTAGCTTTGTCCTGAGCCAAGAATCCTGTGAATATATCTCAGGCAAACAATCCGCAGAGCTCAGCACACACCCTGCAACCTGATAGATGCTCCTTTCTTCGCTGTGTTTCCTATAAATAGTGGTTGACGACTGAACTGTACAGAAAATGTCAGCCCAGCGACATTTGCCAGGACTAAGAATTTGGGTCTGCTTTAATATCTCCTGGAAAATTCCTAAAAATTAATAAAAACATGGCTGTATATGTAATGAACACTTTGGCTAGCACGTTGAAACAAATTCTTGTTTACATTGTTATTTACAGTTAAGTTACATGTTATAGTACCTCCAGTAAAATCTCCTGAACAGACAGAATGAAGTTGAACTTTAAATGGTCCTGAAAAATATGCATTGTTTTATTTTCTTATAAAGTGTTACTTAAAACACATGTGGGTTATATGAAATGCAATGCAACAGTTACAGCTTAGTTCTCACAATTACTCAAGTGATAGAGAAGAACAGGATGCTTCCAAAGATTTCTCAGAATTGTTCCATATCCATGATCTCAAGTGAAATCACTAGTTTGTCTTCAAAATGCTAGTTTGCACTGGTGGAATATCTGTCTGATGAAAGGCCACAACCCAGTACAAAGTAATCATTAGGGAGACATTATTATTATTTTGCTAATTAGTCAAAAATCATTGGATTTCCCGTGGCTTCTTCCTGCTGAGCAATCATTTGATCTTGCTTATGTTGACAAACACACACGTCACCAATTCTACCTCATTTATCATTTGACAGGGACAATGTTTGCTTCTTCATGTGTGAAGAAAGGAAAACTAAGTGTAAGCAAACAGACAAGAGGAACCAGGCTATAACTCAAACTCATCTTCTTGCTTAAAAATAAACAAACAAACAAACAAATAAATAAAATAATGCAATGCCTTATTTTCTAACAAACCGGTTTTTGTGTGCTCTGGCAAGTGCTAACACACAGTGCACATCCTTTCAGAACGAACCAGATCAGAAAGTGAGGAAAATTGGTGTACCACTTCACACTGAGGGAACAACTGATAACCTAACAAAAGATGAAAAATCTTATTAAACAGTCAGAGATGAGTTGTTCTTTTTTCTGTTTGAATTAATAATATAGAATATACATTTGGCTAGAAAAAAGATAAAAAGGACCTTCTCCTTTCCTCTACTTGGTTATAACATAAGAAAATGTTACATTCTGTGTAAGACAGACTTTCAAATTCAGTGTGACGATCATTTGAAATTCCAATCAGGCTGCTTAGATTCTGTTGCTAAAAAAAAAAAAAAAAAAAAAAAAAGAGAGAGAGAGTCAGGAATTAAAATAAAGTATCTAATAACTACTTGGGGGAAAATACAGTTGCTTCCATAGTAGAATGCATCATATAGAGCCTAGCAAAATCATGTGGTTTGAGCAGCTCTGACCAGCTAATAGGATCAAATCTTGGTTCCTGAGTGATTATTAATGCAGAAATCATCATCGTCACAAAAAAAAAAAAAGGAGTCAAGGGTTTCAAAAAAGAGGGTATCTGTATGTGGTTAAGGGAGCAGGTCAAGACAAGAGTGTGGAGAGGGGGAGCTGCCTCCATTTCAGGTTTGAATGAATTGGGCAGATTACCCACATTTTTATAGTAAAGAGATCATTTGGGAGCCTGTTCCCAAACAGCATTCCAGTTCTATGTTGTCTATAATCTCAGGTGGATTAAACATTATTTTCTTCAACTGTGAAATGAAATAACATTGCTATTTCACTAAGATATTAAGATTTAGCTTTAGGCAGACTCCCAAATTCTTTAAAATGCCAGTGCAGTAGCCCCTATAAGAACACTGGGGGAAAAAAAACATAGATAAAAGATTAATACTGAGATGTGGAAAATACAAATCAAGTAAAATTCCCTTTATGTTCATATGTTCATTTTTTAAAGTATATGTTCAGTGACTTTGGTGCAATAAATTTATTAAAGTGTCTGGTATCTTTTATTAGTCATTGCACCTCCACTTACACAAATTTTTTTCAATTTTTACTAAATTTTGCTTATGATTTTAGTTAATAAATGTGATTTGTATTAGAGAAACAGTAAAATTATGCATTAAAACACCTTTTCTCCTATTTAAAATTGTTATTTTACAGCTTATCCTCTATATTTATTAAACAAGAGGCATTCCGAATTTAATAGCTTAGCTCCTTTCTTGACTAGCATGCCAACAAATATTAGACTTTTCATCAAACAAGAAAAAAATGATAAAATAAAAAATAATTCTAGTCCACAGATAATTTTCTTGGCAACTTTCAAGAGGTTAAATATGCTAGTGCCCTTTTATAGGAATTTATATAGAAACCTTTAAAGGGGAGACCACTTTCTAATCCATGTGCTATTGACATATAAGGAATCCAGGTGGCCTGGATGTCATCCTTTAAATTAGAGAGCAGTTGTCAGCTAACAGAAAAAAAAAGTTAAATTATGGTGCTGCATAAACTTTATTTAAAGTGCTTTCCTAAGCCATTTCAATAAACAAAAGTAATTTACCATAATAAAATACTAAGCAAAAGCAAAAAAGTATTCTTTTTTTTTCCAACAGTGATAATTCTAGGAGACACTAAGTTCTTCAGGCACCATTTAATGCTATCTCAAATGTTTTTGCTTTTTATTAAATGATAGAAGTGGGCTTACCACACAACATTTGTCTGTATTTATTTCCAGCCAAAAAATTTGTAAGAAAAGCCAAGTGCCAGGACCCGTATCCCCCCAGCTAACTCTCCAGGACACATTTTTGTCTATCTCTCTTAACCCATGCTTTTAGAGATGAACGTGCTCCCTTAAGAATAAGATACTTTCTTCCAAATGTTTGACAACTTCACAAAGAAAAAAATCTATATTTTATTCACTATTTACAAACAAAATATAATAAAATATTTGTTCGCATTTTAAATGAATGCAAGATATTAGCACACAGAATATTCAAGGCTTAACTCAAATGATTAAAACTGTAGCTGTCTCATTAATATAGGATTTTAAGGTAATGGCACAACGGCTCATTGGTTCTTTGTGTGAATAATGCGATCAGACGAAGGGGGAGAGGAAGGAGAGGCTAAGAGGCTATGGACTCACAAGAGCTTATTTTCATTGCCCACAAGGAAAACACATAGCATAATATACCAGCCTTTTTTTTTTCTCCTGCCAATGATTTTGAAATGTTGAAATACCCACTTTGGGGCTAGGGTTTGTCAACAATGATGGCTACAATGTGCCTGAAGGAAAAAAACAGTGTCTTTATTAACTTGGATCATTAACAATTGGTTGACCAAACCGATTCTTTTCCACTTGAAATTATAAGGGTTATAGTTTTGTTTTGATGAGAAGTGTTATATGAGTCTTCAGGTATGGTGAGGAAAGGGACGCACCGCCCCCTTACCTACTGTCTTAGTTTATCTATTTTCAGTTGAACAGCATCCTCAAGAACTATACCAATTAAATCTCATCACAATCATTTTTTTATTAGAAAGCATCCCATTTTCCAGATTGAAAAGTGAGATCACAGTGAAAAATGAGCATTTCAAACAAGAACTAAAAGGGATTTTAAAAATCTAACTCCTGACTCATTTTTTCTCAAGTTTTGGGACCATTTCATATCTCTCTCAAGAGTGTTGAAAATCTACGTACAGGCAATAGAGCCTTTAAACCATGTTACATAAACATTCATCTACTGCGAAAAAAATCTTACCCCATTCGTTTATAGTAATAATTTCATGTTTTGTCAGCATGTCATTTATTATCAAAATTAGGGACAAATATCCAGATTAATTTGTTCAACAACAGGCTATCACTGCACTGCAATATAAGGCTTTTCTTTTCTTCCTTTGTATTCCAAATCCTATAAAGTAGAGCAAAAATAGACAAAAGAAATACACATGATACACATACACAGCATAATCTATGTATTTAAAGAGGCAGAGTTTGTCACATAAAGGTAACCGGCGTTTTTCTAGAAAAACTGTCTCAAAGAAAACCCAAATCAATTTTCAGAAGACAATGGAATGAAAAGAGCCATTACTGAATATGTCTCTGGAACTGCAGCTCGGGGTACATGCTTAGGGTTAGGTGGTCAGCAGCCAAGCTGCCTGTAATCTGGAAGGCAGTAGCCTCCAAGGCTCTTCCTCCCCAGCTTAGGCTCTGCCACTGCTTTGCCCTGCCTCCCTGTGTTCAACGTCAAAATCACACACAGGCAATAGAAAGAAAGCCCTCTGCTTCAGCAGTCATTGTGAGTGATGGCAATACACCAGCGCGAAGGCGAAGTGCCCGGAGAAAGAACGCTACCTCCAATCGCTGGCAATTACGGAGAGGCCCTCTGAATCCCACCCTCGGTCGGGCTCCGGGAGGGAGCTGAGTGGGGAACAGAGGCGTTCTCAGGAAACCATTTTGTCTTAAAATTTCTATAGCATGCATTTTTAGCCTCTTTTTCATGAGGACTGGAAAAATACTACTCACATTTGTTCCCTGTGAATGTCACAAATCTGTTCTCAGACTAAAGGATATCCTTTTCAAGAGAGGCTGCTAAAATCCCAAAACTGACAGTGTAATGTTTTTATTCCATTTAATTAAAAGCCTAAAACCCTAAAGGCATCCATAGTGTTCATTCTAAGAGCTATTTATCTAGATAAACTGTATATTAATGTAGGTGCGAGATGATCATTTTATCACATTTTATCAATTACACGTGGCTACATGCCTGCATACCACAGATACTGCTTCCCTCAGATACTGTATTTGTTCAAAAACCAAAGGCAGCGTTTTAGTTTTTAGACCATGGTTTTCAGAAATATGCACTATCACACCATATTTACCTAATTCTGCTGTGTAGAGGTGAGATATCGAATCCACCTGAACAGGTTTAGCACTGCAAAAAGATGGATCTGTGCTTAAAGTTCTTGATAAGGAACTAAATGTGTTTCGCAGCCTTCACGCACTCCTGAAGGCAGGAAGTGCTTTGGCTTCCTCTGGCAGCGATGCAGCAGGTGTCCCGATCTGCATGCGATGCTGCAGTGCGCTGGAGCGCTTGAATCAGTTCCAGAACTAGGGAGCATTTATGATTGGTCCAATTGATCACTGCAGTCACTTGATATTACATAAAAGGTTGGTGTTGAAGCATATGGATTGGATAATAATCAGAGTTGTCCTGACATGGTCTATTTAATAATTCAAAAAGGAAAATTTGAAAATGAGTCTGCACAAAGCTGCAGCACCCGGTGGACACTTTATTTATCTCAACTGCTCTTTGTGTCGTGTGTGAGCTGTGCAGATTGCCTGTTCAATGCAGTTCTTTCTCTAAAGCATCAATATTCCAAATCACCATCAGCAAACAATCAGGCACATCACCTGTCACTATGGAAGGGTGAAACGTTCAACTTCTCTCTACACTGATGTAGCAGAAACCAACCACTAGAAAAATTTCCCTTTAGCAATGTATCCAGAACGAAACATAGGGCATGTAAAAGGCTCTGCAGACTTAGTCAACCTGGAAAAAATGCCTATTGATAACATTCAGATATGGTCAGAGTGTTTCTATATTTTATATATCCTTTATGCCAATTCACTTGAAAAATACAAGGGGAGGATGCGTCTGGGTTAGTGATGCTCACCTCCTCTCAGGTGAACATGGAGTGGAGCTGTTGTAGTAGCTTGGAAATAAGAGCCGAAAGTTCCTGCTCCCACAGGCTAAGCCCAAACCTATTAAAAGGCTCTGAGCATCATGGGAGGAGGGCAGGCTGGTTTCCACACTCCCACCTGGTAGCTTCCACTACCATTTGAGACCCCCATCGGCAGGTGACCTCACTGGTCACCTTTTTGGCCCCCAAAGCATAACTGCTGTCTCTCCATCTGTGGACCGCACCTGTGACATGGAAATGGAACTGCAATGTATCACAGGCCATCTTCCTGATTGCCCTAACCAAAGAGATTATTCTGATGGCCCTGGGCAATAGTTTAAATACATTTTGTAAAAAGTAAATGATAATAATTTAAGTTATCAAAAACAAAGCCAATCATTACTGCAAGTACAGGAAATATATTCTTGTTTTACGTTATGTTTGTATACTTATATTTTTAGTCTCCAAAATTAATAACAATATATAATCCCCACACATACATGTAAATGCAATATGCGTAAGAGCAACCTTGGCAGATAAGGTTTTGACACTGTAAGTAAGTGCAAATCATGTGTTGCTATAGCCATATGCTGTTTTAAACGCTAAATTTGCCTCCTAATGCTTTTCTCATTAAAAAAATATCTGAAATATTTTCATCTTGGAGAAAAGCTTTAATCTTTAGTGTGTCTCCTAATCTTTTATATTTCTCCCTAATAAGAATCAATGCGTGAAATGCTGACATATAACCAGCCTCAGGATGAACCAGTTTCAATAGACATGGCCCAAACTTCTCAGCAGCAACATCAAAAATGTACTCATCAGACACCTGGTTGTCAAAGGTAATGTTTTTCAAGGTGAAAAATCATTTTTTGAACATTTTATCTTTCTTGTAAATGCATCTAGGAAAGACAGATGAAATCAACATGTAAGGGAGTTCCTCACTGAAAACAAAACAAATTAGCTGTTAGAAAAGGATGGTAAAGGAAGATGATGAACACTCACAAAGGTCCATCTTTCTTGGCCTAGATGTCGTTGCCCTAAACTACTTACAACCTATCACTATTGTTATCTGCTGCAATCAACATTTGAGATGAGCAATCCAAGGTGGATTGCAATTAAACATTTCCCAGAGTTCTCACCATTGGAAGTAATGAACATATACATCTGGTTTACACATAGCTTCAAAGCATCCTAAAGAACTCCTAGATTAGGAATTGAGATCTGTGCTTCTGAATACACACTGACATTTTCCTTACAAGTATTTCTTACCATGACACAGTTAGATAATGCTGTCGCCTCACTCTCAAAGTTGCACTCACAGGCTTTGATTTCTCTGAAGAACACTGGGAGCATTTAATGAACAAGAAGGTTAGGGACCCACGGCATTAAATAAATTATGAAGATCTGGAGACTGAAATCATAGGTCCTACCTTTCATTTCTAATCAAAACTTTTAACTCCTGCAAGAGGATGTAACCAAGTGGCACCATGAAAGCTCAAAGACAAGGAAAAGACCACAACATCCGTATGCAGATGACCTTCATCCCAGAATCTGGGTAAATATCTCAATGCTCACAGCAGACACAAATGGTATTCTTTCTTTTTCTAGCCAATCCATACAGCACTGTTACTTTGGTCTGCATATCTCCCAAATGAATAAAACAAAGAGCAAAAAAAGTCATGCACTAGTTTACTTACTATTTGAAATCTAATTTTGTCCTGAAAAAATTTTTGGAAGTTAAGTATCATTAACCTCATTTTATTGATGATGAACTTGGAGTCTAGAAAGGTTAAATAACTTACATGGGGTCAGACCTCTGATAAAGTGGTGAAGCTGGGTTTTAAACTTTGAGCTATAAAACCCGAGTTCAGTGACTTGTCCCCTTACTAAATTACAGATAATGAATGATAAATGAGCAGTGAACATGTCAAAAACTTGGCTAATCAGAATCCTGACTTATATATAGGGTAGTCCACTCGATTATCTGTTATCTAATAATTGATTTAAATAATGATTAATAAGTACACTCATGTTGTTGATTGTGATTCATAGAATGAAGCCCATGCCATAAAATATTAATCACAGGAAGATGACAGAAGAGACAGGGGATTAGTCAAAGGTGTACTAGACCGCTCTCCCCCAAGACAAAAGTCAACAACATGGAGATTATTTAGTGACACTGTAGAAGCTTATCCCAGGGACAGATCTATTGTCACACTCCCCTCCCCCAGAGTTGGCTTCTCAAGGTAGGAATTTAAAGGATCTCCCAGGGCCCTAATAAAGAGCCATCCCATTTCTTGCTGTTTCCAGGTCAAGGACAAGCATACTGGGCAGCCCATCTGAAACCCCTTTCAGTCCTCGAGAAACCACAAGTGCAGCATCTTTAGAAGTAAATAAACTTCAAAGTATTCAGTACATCCATGCCTAGAAATTTGAATAAAATATGCTTTTGTTAAAAGAAAAAATTGAGTGCTATTTTTTATTTATTGCAATAGATAGCTAGTTAAAGAAAAAACACTGGTGAATGCTTTAAAACAACGTCAAATACTGTATCACAAAGCTAGTGGCAAGAGCACAGAGTTTTTAGGGAGAAGACCTGGATTCAAGTTCTGCCTTTGCCACTTGCTGTCAGTCAGCCTTCAGCAAGTGACTGTCTGAATGCCAATGGTCTTATCCTTAATATTTCAGAAGATTGCTTTAAGGATTTATTAGCACAATTTGCATTAAAGCACAATATAAACTATAAATTTACTATGCAATCTAAATTCTAATCAGAAGTTCCTAATTTAACATTTTCATAAACACATATTTTTGCAATTATTTTCTTCTTTAGAAATGAAATCAAGTATCTTCAAGGTCTGGAAAAACCAAGATGTCTTGTCTAAAGCCATTCTTACCCCAATCTGAGCTAGAACCCCTGTTATGCTTTTTGTACACTCAGTAACTTACAGCACTCCCTGAAGTCTTATTTTTTAAAAACAAGGAAATAAGAAAGAAAATTATAGACTATTGGCTTAAGCTGCCAAGTTCCTAGCCTGTAGGAATCCAGAGTATTCCCTTATTGTTCTGCTAATCCCAGAGTCCTTCTACCCCTCTGTGTAACCTTGATTTAAATTCTCACTCACCTGAGCACAAAAGGCAGCTCTTTCACAGTTTTTTCATAGATAATATACTGTGTCACATTTTTCATAAATTTGAAGGATCCCAGAGTGCCTCCTAGTTTCCTTCCCATTACTTGGTTCCACCTCCACTAGGTCTCTTCTCTCTCCCCCATCAAGGACAACCAGTAAATTCACCCCTCACCCCGCCCCAGGTACTCAGTGAAAGGCTCCGACCAGACTCAAGGCCTTCGGTATTTTCTCTCTTCCCCAACTATGCTCATTTCAGTATTTTTTCAAATAATTATGGTTCCATTCATAGAATAATTTCTACTCTCGGCTCTTAATATAAACTTTTCCTTCTTTATTATATGTATATTTAATTGCACAATTGTTTGTTGCTTGTATCTCCATTTGGATTATCTGTTCTAAGAGGGACCATATCTGTTCTTTTCATCACTGAATTTCTGGTGCCCATACACAAATTTTCAGTACTTATTGGTTGAAATTAATAAATGAGAAAGAATAGGATCTAAAAAACATAGGAAAGCAGAATACAATGCAAGTAACTAAATTTACACTGAGTTCCAGGGACATTATCTTTAGGTGTTTATGCTTCAGAAGTGGATTTCTCCCCATTTTCAACACTACTTACAGGAGAAGGAGAAGAGGGGAAGGAAGAGGGGGAGGGCAGGAGAAACCAAATACTTTAATGGTCAATATTCAGATTGCATTGGATCTTTTAATGAAATGCCTATTATTTTCCTCAGAGAATTCTTAAATGGTATTTCTATTTAGTATATTTAGGGAGATAATCAATGAACAGAGACTTCATGACAGGTATACATTACTGAGAAGTCACTGAAAAAATTTGTAAAATGCTAGATTTTCTGAAACTGTATTCATATACTTTTATTAAGTTTGAACGAATAGGAACGCTATTTATTGGCCTGAATGTGGAAATCAATAAACTCCATTTTGGTCCCTGTTAAGTTTTAAAGAATTTCCCAATTTCTGGATGGAATGAAATCAAAATTTGGACCAGGTGGTGTATGCTTTTTCTCTCTAGATGATAAGGAAACCTACCAAATGTCACAATAGACTTTAATATTATGGGAAGCGCATCTGCCACTTGGTCTACTTTCATTCTGATGAAATGGTTTGGGGTCAGCGCACAGTTGCAGCTCCTAAATGCAAATCACTGCGTGATCCTAGCACATGGGATTACATCAGTGCTTTTGATGAGAGGACAGAATCAATACAGAGGTCAAAAGTGCACCATTGGGAGGAGAGCCGCAATCAGGCACAGGGATTCCCCAAGCTTGCAATTCCCCTGACAGCGCGTGGCAGGAGCGTCCTTAATGTACGGGGCGACCTACCGACCACGCAAAGCACTGGCTCCTGAGGGTTTATCTCGACCCACACTCATCTCTGCACCGACTTGATTGGATTATGTTGTGAAGTTTGCCAACGAAATGCTGACATGTAAAACCAAACTTTCAGAAAATCAATACCAAATAATTGCCCAGGCCTTGCTGGAAGATAAACTGATTCTGTACATTATGTCCCTTCAATTCGAGAGTGTAGGAAGCCAGGGAGCGAAGGGAGCTAAGCTGTTCTTATTGTGTATAATATACCTTTATGTATCAGCAGGCAGCACAAATCATTTCCTTCCCCGCTGCTCAATGCCCAGTGATTCCATCTCTTCTATATTCATTTTTTTGTACCAGATTGATGCCCTTAAATACTATGCTGCTGTCAGTGCTTGAATATCCCTTACCTGGCAGCCAAAGGGAGTGCTTAGGAATGAATCTCTTGTCCCCACAGTAAATGTCTCCCGGTGGTGATATAGTTTGATAAGTTTAAGAAATAGACCATAATATCAACCACACTGTATTTTCCATAAAATTATGCCCTACAGAATGCACTTTTCAATTTATTTTTATACTGAATGGATAAGTGATGAGGTGAAACAGATACCAAAGGCTCTTTGTTATTGCCATCTTTCGGTAAAATGGTTTCTGTACCAAACAGTATTAAAAGTCAAGATATCAAGCCAATTATAAGCAGAGCATATGTGTTTGTTTATACTTCAGTGGCCAGAATTGTTCTGTTACAGAAATTGTAGCAAGAACCATATAATCCTTCACATTCTTAAACTTAATTTCCCCTCCCCCATTAAAAAAAAAGACTTCTTTTTTGGGCCATTGCTGTGTGTCTTCTTTATCATTGGATCCAAAATGTGATTTCAAGCTTAGGCAACAAAGCAATGACCTAGGAAAAGGCAGTTCAGTTACCAAATGTATGAACTCATAATTCCTACTCCATACTGACTTTTTTATTATTATGTAAAGAAAAATAGGTAGCTGAAAATATTTCAATAAAAATAACAGACATGCCTATTCAAAACTCTTTGGATGCTAAATTCCCACCAACCTTGTTCATTTCAAAAATATTGTATTCCCATTTGTAGAAAAATCTACCAGATAATATTATTTGGAGATGCAGACAGAACAGAGAGGAAAGCAAGGAATAAAAAGAAACTCTGTCAAGGTACTTTAGCATGAAATTGGCTTGAACAGGAAAAAAAAGAGGAGAGATTTTATAATAACTGATGCTGGAATGCATATTCACCTCCTTAGAAATATATTAATTTTACATGATTGCTCCTTTGCACTTTATGACAGAAAGAAAGACCCTGTTAACATTATTCCAGCTTCATAGTCCAGCTTCATCTCTAATCACATTAATTCAGTAACATGTTGTAATTGGAAGATGAAAGAATAGTGCTTATTTACATAAATATAAACGATAAATGAGCCATTCCTGAATTGAACCAAATCAATACACACTGCATTGTCATGTTGACCTCACTAGTATTGAGGTCAATAAATGTGTGAATCCTGAGAATAATATCCCATCAAAACCAGAGGCAAATCTCCAAGTCTCCAGGGATGTTTCCATCACTCCTTTATCCCCTAGTCTGAGGCGAGCTGATGAATATGTGACAGTGCTAGATAGATGGAATGCAGTATTTGGAACAGGGAAAGAAAGACTTGCCATAGGGATCCACTAGCTGGTATCTAGCATACACTGTTGGCTGCAGCTGGGAGGGTTAGTTAGCATGCTCTTACTCACCAAGAAAGTGAGCCACGGAATGGTGTGTTCACACTGACGTTTCTGCTTAGCATCCTGACTTGAAGATCCAGAATATAATTTATTAACAATCGGAAATCCGGCACAGTCATGCCATATTTACAGCAACCCACTGGAATGTCCTGTTTTGCCCCCCATTTGTGCCAGGTTGTTGCAGATTGTGAAGACTATGTTTCTTGTTCTTCTTAGCAACTCTTGATGAATGCAATTACTTAACATTATCTAGAATTGCCTCAGGAAATGGGACCAGCTTAAGATTATAGAAAAGGAAAAAATCACCCTGCAGCTTATTGAAAAAAGAAAGGCAAGATTGCTCTTATAACTAAATTAAGATTATGCCTATACAGCAACTCCTAAATTACTATAAAAATTATGCTATCCCCCAACATCCAAATATCAGAATAAAATAAAATCAATAAATACTTATTGACTATTTACAAATTCAGGTTATTCATTAGAATGGAGTTTCAGGACCATTTACTCTTTGAAGGCAATTTATCATCTGATGGAAAATTAACAAAAATGAGAAGACTGAGAGAGATTAAAAAATGGGAAAACACACCAAAAAAAAAGGATAATGTATAAGACAAGACTGTCTATCTTATCCCTTAAGCAACTTGAAAAGGAGTTCACTTTTGAAAGTTAAAATATTATCCAAGTTAAGAAAACAAATAGCTTCTATTTCTAACTATGTGAAAACTACACTTAAAGGTCAATTTAAAAAGAAGATGGGATGTGAAAGAATTTACAGAAAAAGTACTTTAGATTTAATTTTTTAAATGTACACTTTGAAAATACTATATACTTAACATATTAAAGAATTATTAATATTAGGTATAATGTTGAAATTATGGTTGGTTTATTTTTTATTACACATTAAAATTTCAGAAAGAAATAGTATGTCTGGAATTTTCTTTAAAACAATCCAGACAGAGCGAGAAGTGAGAGGCACTGCCTGTGAAACAAGATAAACCATGAGTTAATAACAGTTAAAAGTGTTGACAGAGCCACAGAGAAGATTTATGAAATTTTCCTCTCTACTTTCACACATGCTTGAAATTTTGTATGATGTTTATCATACAAAATAAATAAATATATTTACACATGTTTTGAATACATACAAATTATAAGTAGATGTGTCCCTGTATACATAGGTATGTATACATAGGTAAGTTTCTATGTATATCTATATATATATAAATTCAAATGTATATAACACACATTCATATTAGTTAGACTACCAAGTTTATCTCCACCCAGCACTGAACACTGGTTCTCCAGTTTATTTGTTTTTTGACAAAAACTTTAATTCCTTCCATTCTCACTTGTAGAGTTAATTCACTATACATTCACTCTATGTCAGGCCTGTGCTAGGTTTTGAAGATACAGTGATCACTGACAAGGTTTCTGCCTTCTTAAAGTTTATATTCTGGAGAAGACACTCATTTTTCAAGCACACAAATAATAAGCAAGAGAACTACAGATTGTGATCAATATTCTGAGGAAAGTAAACAGAGATGGAAACTTGAGAAAGCCACTTGAAAGAAGGTGGCCAGAGTTCCTCTTCATGAAGGTGACATTGGAACCAAATCCTAAGTGATGAGAATGGGCCAACCACATAGATGTTGGAAAATATTTACAGCAGAGGGATTAGCTCAAGCAATTATCTTAAGATGGGGATAAGCATGGTATATTTGAACAACCAAAGGAGGTCAGTTTGGTGGAAACAGGACTGACAGCATAGGTGGGGAATGAGAAAATACAGGCTTTGTCTTTATAAGTATGTACCATTGAATAATGTGTATCCTTTATATAAATGGACATATAGACCCAAAAACTCCTCACTCAGAGAGACAGGGCCACAATTACCATATTATTCTTTCTATCTTTTCCTTCCACATAATGCAAAAAAATATATAATATATATACAAATTTTAATCTCATTTATTTCACTTAACAATACAGTGTGCATAGTTCTCCATCTTGACTATTTATTATACATTGCATTGTGTGGGTAATATATTTGGTCCATTTTTCAACATTTGGCATGTAGATTATTTCTGGGTGTTTTTTTTTTTCACTATTATCCATAACACAAGATGAATACTTTTAGAAAGTTCTGTGTAAATCTTTAATGATACAATTCTTAAACCAAAATGCCCTAGCCAAAGATCATGCACACTGTTCAAAGCAAGGTGCTTACTTTTTCTGGAAGAGATATACATCAAAAGAAAGGTAATTGTTCCCACATTCCAGAAAACTAATTCCTGTTTTATTTCAATTCTAGATCTTCAAACATCTGTCTGCTTTGCTTAAATCTTTGCATCGTAGTAATTCCCCTCAGGATGGCACTGAGGTACAAACTCACACAGACGGATCTTAATAAAATGTACTGAATTCATCCCTTACATACAGAAAGAAAAGAAAAGGAGGTCAGAGGTAGAGAACAAGGTGTTTGTTTTTCTTTCTTTTTTTTTTTTTTTTTTACTTGGGGACCATATTTAACTTATGTGATAAAGCCTAAATTAACTTAGAGTCCAACAAAGTTGGAAGAAAGCTTAAGAGTTTCCTTATTTAGATTCTTCTCTATTCAACGGAATTTGTCGTTGTCCTAGTTAAATACAGGACTGAGAAGTGAACAGGACTTTATTTCCCAGGATCTGAATATTGTACATCAGTTAGTGCTGCATACAGTTGGAAACTTTTTCTTCATCTTGTCCTCAAAAAGTAAAAAATTAATTTGTTGTTTTTATTACTACTGTTTTACTGTTTGCCTTCAGTTTTCTCTGAATAATTTCATTTTCTCAAGTTTTGTATCCCTGAGTCTACAGACCTCACACCTTAAGCATAACTTTAGAATTCTTTCTAAAGTTAATCCTTTGTTCCTCTCTCCTTTCTTGTTTCTTTGTTTTGTTTTGTTTTACTTTTTTTTTTTTTTTTTTTTTTTTTTTTTTTTTTTTTTTTTTTTTTTTTTTTTTTTTTTTTTTTTTTTTTTTTTTTTTTTTTTTTTTTTTTTTCAGCTACTCTCTTATATTACTTGGATATTTTCCTGGCCCCGCTCTTCTGGAAGGGTAGAGTAAATACGAAACTAGGCAGGAAGAGAGTGCTCCATTCATTCTCAAGATGTGTTCTTGACTCTAGAACTTGCTCAGAGAAACTTGCCTTTGTTCGACGGGTGAAGCAACCCCAGTGTCCGCTTAAAAGCCAGGAACAGGTTGACTCTTAAAACAAAAGGTAGCATTTTGTTAAGACCAAACCATCTTAATGTTTGTCCCTTGAAACAAAGTTAATTGAACTTCTCAGGCAGGGACTAAGGATTTAGTCGTGGATTTACAAAGCCCCCACTCTAAATAGAATGTGAGGGCAGGAAGCAGGGAGGGCTGCCTTAGGGTGGCAGTAGCTCCGCCCCAGGGCACCCAAGAGCCACAGGATCCAGGGCCAGGTCTCTGATGCAAACCTGCCGGAGGGGAGGATGAGAGTCACCGCTTTGTGCACCACACCCAGTGGAATCAGCTGACCCAGAACGGCTACGACAAGGTGAAGCAGGTCCCGCAACTACAAGGCCTGGCAAGCTTGACCTACAAGTGTACCTGCTGCGGAGCGGAGACGGCTCTACCCACGCAAGCAAACCAGACTGTGAGGAATCCAGAGAAAGCAGTAGTGGAGGCTAGGAGCCAGAGCCTTCTCGCCATCAGCTCTGCTGTGTAGAATGGGAGGCGGACAGCAGAGAGGTCATGTTACCGAGCAACAGAAAAGGTTCTCGAGACTGGCAAAACACTTCCAAGGTCTCACTTTCTCGAACCTGAGGGGTCAGTCTTCCATGGGCAATTAAGATCCTGGACGAGCCCCCCAAAACTGTTACCGAGCAAACAGAAGGTCCATTATTGTCCGCCGCTTTATGGAAAGATGTCTCTCAAAGCCAGAGATTTGTGAAAAGGAAATGTTTATTTAATGCTATGCAGAGTTAAAGTAGTGACTTAACTTCATTAAAATATCAAAGGTCCTTTAGGATACCCACAGACACCCACAGTGCTTCCTATCTCCCTCTGCCCTAAGTCAGGGTACCGTAATTGCAAGGAAGAGAAGCAAACGTCTGGGATCCAGGCTCTTGACACCGTCAGCTGTGTCGTCTTCCAGGCAGGATCTCTGGTTAATCTGAAGCCATGTGGCACCTTCTCATGGCCCACCAGCAAGAGTTCTTTCACCCTTCTTCCAGGCAGTCTCTCTTGCTCCCAGGCCACGCAGCCGAAGGGAGCACCCCAAAGCCGTGTGGTCCTTCTTCCACCAAAGCTGTGGGGAAGGGGTTCCCACTCTGGCAATGCCTCGTGACTCTCCCTCTTCACCAAAGCTGCAGGGATCTGCACTCTGGTGAAACCACGTGGAATCTCTCCCTCTGGCAAAGCTGCGAGAGGGTCTCCACTCGGGCAAAGCCTAGTGGCAATTCTCTGCTAAAGCCACATGGTGATTTTCCCTCATGGAGCTGTGGGTCCTGCTCTCTGGAGAAACCGCATGGATCTCTCCAATGGCTGCTGCGTCTCTGTTTTTAAATACTGGCGCCAAACCTCCTCTGCAGCCCTATTTCCGACTCCTCCTACAATCGGTTACACCTGCCAGCATTCCTGTACGTTTCCAAGGTTATTGGGATGCCATCATGAGTCTGGGCAGGCGTGTCCTCATTTTCTGGAGCCAATCTTCTCCAAGCTCCCACGCAGGCACTGTGACTTGAGGTTCCTCCCCCAATCACGTCCTTGGGGAAGTCCTTTCCATCCCCCCTGGCTCAGAGCATGGCCACAGCCATTTAACATATCTATGAAACCAGTTAAAGGTTATAGATATGTTAAATGACTATTCTGGAGGTTATCTTGCAGCCCTATTGCTATGCAAAACAACTCAATGGCCCTTCTCCATTTGTCCCTTCCCCCAACTCATACCTGTGGGAGAAGGGGTGAGGACATCTTATATGTCCCTCTAACATTTCCTGGACACCGTGAGTTCTGGGCCCCATTCCAACTCCCTTTTTGGGGCCCCCCTCTTGGCTTCACCCTGTTACAGTCACATCAGTCATGTATCAGGACCACGATCCAAGAAGGGTGAGTGAGGAGGTGTCAGCACAGAGGCCTCTGGATCCATCCATGCTGGAGGCCCTAGACTTGCACTTCAAGGAGGAGATTGAAAAATGCCACAGCTGACATGGACCCGACTGAAGGCATTCCCTCCAGACCAGAGTCACTGCCCAGGGAGCTCACCCCTAGACCGGGGATGCCAGGACCAGTCTGGGCTGATCCTGAGACGCACACCCACAAATACACGCAGTCCTGAGCTGCTAGAAAAGGATGTTGCAGGGACTATGCCTGACCACTTCCCTTGAAGCCAGTCTGTCTTGAAAATTAGCCTATTTGACCAGCCTCATTTGAACTTTTTGAGAGTTTTGTGTGGCTAATGTGGTGTTCCAGAAGCAGGGACTTCCAGGAGAGTGAAGGTTTATGAGCGGTTATGCCACCGGAGTGCTGCCTTCTCACTGAGTTCAGACGCCCTGGGGTGCCTGGCCGCCGCTACTCCGCTGAGCTCCACCAGCCGTGCATTTCATGTTTTCCTCCATCTTTTTTTTTTTTCTTCACTTCTCTTCCTTTGTTCTTTCCTTCATCTTTTTGTCCCAGAGTCCATCAGTTCCACCCTGCCCCCCACTGTAGCTATGCACCTCCAGCTGCTCAGGACTTAGGAGCTGTGAGGTCTTAGGGGTCTACCCTTCTGACAAGCTCTCCAGGTGATCCTGATATCAACACAGGGAGAGATGTTCATTTTGAGGCCAACTTGCAAGCCTGTCTCCCTCCCCTTCTATGGCTTTTGAAGTTTCTGTCAGGTCCTACTGCTTCGCATGGTCTAGATAGAGAGACTGGGGAAGATGATGCCAAAACTAAATTTCAAGGATTTCTTGCAGCAAAACCTGCCTTGGTTAAGGCTATAGAATTTGAGCTTTCAACCTCATCCTTAAAGGGGAATTATCAAAACATGCTTGAAAGTGCCCCTCCAAATGTGATTTAACAGTCAAACTGTTGAAGAGAAATTCAACAGCAATAATTGCCTGTTTGAAACCCTAGTTGCAAAGAAAAAAAAGCATAACACCACAGAGGAGGTGGAATGAATCTCCCTTGTCTGCCTTTCCCCTGTCTCATTCTTTCTCCTTTCCTGTCTCCCAACAGTCTTATGATCTCCCAACAGATCCTTGGAATAAAGATCCCAGGAAGATCAGTACTTTCAGCTAAGTGAACATTTTCCCTAGTGCAAGGTTAAGCTAAGTTCTGAGAAACCCAAAGCCACCCTGTTCCAAGCCACTCCGGTTTTCCAACACATTAACCTAACCTCAGTGACTTGAAATTGGGGGGTTACCTGAGCCCAGGAGCACTGAAACTTCTTGAAACCAAAATCTCCTTGTCCCAGGGGTTTCTCCCCATCAGGGTCTCAAGATCAGTCTAGCTGGTCCATCTCAGCAGCTTTTTTCTTAGAGGATACCTGAGGACACTCTTAAAGTACATTGTTAAAATGCAGTTAGCCACCACATACAGTGCTGGGAACGTGAGTGAGGTGGGTAGGTTAGAAGGACCTGCTTGCGAAGGAACCAGAATGCTCCTGACCCACAGAGATGGCCAAAGGTTAAAAGGAAGTCTTAACCTTGCCGTCGTGGGGTCAGTTCTACATTAAAGGAGAAAGTCTGCCCTCTATTTATGCAGCTGGACTCCCAAGTGCCTTTTGACCTACAGTGTTAACTACCCTCCAGAGCTTCCTGGGTCAAAGAGGCTGTGCCATCATCCCAATCTCCCTGCAGCTCAGAGGACCAGTTATTTTAGTCTTCCAGCTCTTCAGCCGATTTTCCGGCTTGGTCATAGGCTCTCACTGGAACTCTTGGAACTCTTCCCAGTCGGGAAGTGCCTTTGGGGTCCATCCTCTCATGGCTAGATGGCCTGCTTCCTGGATTTATTATAAAGTTTGGAAACAAGACCAGATGAGGAGGTTAGAGACAAATTTTAGCCTCCACTGATGTTTTGTGAGAAGGGAAGCACATACCTATTGTCTTTATGTGCTTGTCACGTAACCCGTACACTCAGCCATCGGCACCCACCCCAAATTTCCCCAGTGGCTGGAGTGATGCTGGAAGTGAAAACCTGAGTAAGCGCCCCCTCTGCTTTCTCACAGCCACCAGAATGACAGACTGGCTGCACTGGATATGTTGTGACATTAAATGTATAAAAGCCATATAGTCTTCTGTTTTCTCATTTCAGTGTTTCTGCTCTGTGGGTGAAAATAAAGTGAAGTATGCAAAGTGCTTGAAAATACTGGAAGGAAGTTGCTTTTCAAAGACAGTATTCTTTCTAACCAATAAATATTGTGTTCACGGCAATAAACAAACAAAAAACAGTGAGTTCCTCAATGCAGGGGCTGTATTTTACTGATTCTTCTTTTCCCAGCCCACTGAAAAAGGCCTGGCACAAAGGTATACTAGAACTAATTTGTTGAATAGGTGATTTAAAAAACTAAATGAATGCATAGAATTTGTGGCACTATTTATAGTATTTATAATGCATAAATATTGATTTTCAAATCGGTGGTTTCAGATTAAGTGATTGTATGTAAAACCTGGCTGAGTCAACTTCCGTTCCAGGGAGCTAGGACTCATTGACCCATGAAGGCTCCCTCCCCAATTGTCTTTGTTTTGAACTGTTTAAATGCAAAAGCCTCTGCTTATTTGTTAGTGACTATCTAAATTTCTCTATAAAAATATGAATCACTGTTATACAAAACACATTTACAATTGCTGCCTTACTACTTCAACAATCTACTTTGAAATCCAAAAACATTTCCTCAGATATAATATGCCATGAACCATTTGACCATTAAATAATTTGACTTTCTTATTTTTCAAGTTGAAATTTTTTTACTTAGATAGAAACATTCTGTATTATTTTTTTCTCAAAATGTTGGGTCATATGCCAAAT
Source organism: Anoura caudifer (assembly GCA_004027475.1). Lineage (NCBI taxonomy): Eukaryota > Metazoa > Chordata > Mammalia > Chiroptera > Phyllostomidae > Anoura > Anoura caudifer. The sequence continues at coordinate 360,686 of PVKU01000664.1, read as the reverse complement.
GAGAATGAAAATAAATAATTCAGTGTGCTTTTGGAATTATTTTTACATACTTTTAAGAACAGTCTAATAATTCTACCTTTTGTTAGGTAGAAAATTCTATTTGAATCAAGGGGATGCCTTCTGCATATTAGAAAGGTTTAGTTTGGTTTATTTTGGTAGGTCCTTCTTTCCACTGAGTATTCCTTCACATGCAGGAACATAGTCTCCTGTCTATTTACAGAGACCTATTCATTTCTCTACCTCCACCCTGCTCACTTTCTGAGAAGTGCCCTCCTCACACCTCTGATAAGTCTTTGCTTAGAGTGAAGTGTGGTATTTCCTTCTCCCAGAAATCTTTGTTCTGGACACAAATCTTTATTTCCCAACTACGAAAGCTTACCTTCATTTGCCATTCAAAGAAGAGTGTGTCTCTGTGCCCCCATTTTTAAAATTATGAGCGCAAGAAATGCCATCTCATCTTTAATTCACATTTTAGAATTTCAAGGCCCAAAGATGAAGGATGCAACAGGATATATAGGAGTATGTTATCAGTCTTTGTAGTTGCAGGAACAACTTTATTATGTTTATAAATGTGGCTAAAATTTGAAGCTTGGCTTTCTATTTTTTCCATAGTTAGCAGAAGATAATAGGTTTACAGTTCAATTATACTACCCTCACCAGGAATGTTCACAATTCTAAATATTGCCATATGACCTGAGTGAAATCCTATTCAACCTGTGCAGTCCAGCTCACCAAGAGACATGCGTTAGTCACTGATTCCTTGCACTGTCAAGGAGCTCATTTGTCAGTTTAGCTATCTTGATGTCCCTGCTTCTTTCTCAGGATGACTGCATCCTGAATGAGCAAGGTCCTCCCCCCTTCTTCCCATCCATGTGGTTCTGCTGGAACCCATCACATTCCTTCAGCAGTTCATAACACAGGCCAGAGTGATCAGTGTGTTCCATCCCCGGGCCTCCATGGTTGATGCAAGAAGGGGCACCAGATTTGAACCAGGCCAACATGAATCATTTCAGGAACTTATACTGGAACTCTTGGGAAAGATGTGTGCTTTCCAATAGGGTTGCTAAATTGAGGATGATAACCTTCTGGAGCTGCTGAGAGTGATGAAGAGAGCCAGCTGGGTAAAGAAGCCAAGACAAAGGAAAAACAAACTGAGACAGAGACAGACAGAGAGAGACCAGAAACTGATGCTTAGCAGCCCCGATACTGTGGCTTTTACTGGCAATCATCATTAATGTTATTCGCTGGCAGGTCCATGTTATGTGCTGCACTGTGAGTTCCCCCAGAGTATCACTGATGCTCATCAGGGTTTTAAATTTGGTTTTTTTTTCACACTTTTCTCAACTATCAACCATAAACACACACATGAAATGATTTGATGTCTATTTTTTTCAATTCATCCTTGATGGATGATGTTTAATTTTATGTCTTAACTTGACTGGATTATGGGATGTCCAGATATTTGGCTAAACATTATTTCTGGGTGTATCTGTGAGAATGTCTTGAAATGAAATTAGCCCTCGAATCAGCAGATGCAGTAAGCAGTTTTCCCTCCCCAGTGCTGGTGGGCATCATCCAGTCTGTTTAGGCCCAAATAGAACAAAAAGGCAGAAGAAAAAAGAATCCATGCCCTCCTGCCTGTTGGCTTGAATTGGCACATTGGTCTTCTTTTGCTTGACACTGTCGGTTCTCAGGCTTTTGGGCATGGACCGAGTTACACTATTGGCTTTCCTGGGTCTCCAGCTTGTAGGTGGCACATCATGGGAATTCTCAGCCTCCATCATAAAGTGAGCCAATTCCTTAAAATGAATTGATATATATATATAGATCTATAGATATATAGATCTAAAGATATCTATAGATATCTTTATCTATAGATAAAGATATGTGTGTGTGTATACACACACACACACACATATCTTGTTGGTTCTTTCTCTCTGGAGAACCCTTACTAATACAGATTTTACATTACTAATGCCATTCTAGAAGCAGAGAAATGAAATTAATTCATTACATACAATGGATGCCTAAGGGCATTCAGGATTAATTTTCTTACAAACCCTCTGCCCGAAAAAGGTCTTAAATTTTTTGCTGTGATTTCTAATGATTTTTATATTTTCATACAGAAAAATTTTCGTTTGTTCCTACATCACCGAGATCTTGTTCCCATACTCTGAACCCTAATAAATTGGCCTTCAAGCACTATATACACAGACGAGAGGTTATCATATGTTTCCCCAAAAGCACTCCTCTCCCTGGTTTTCCCTGCAGTCAATGTCACCAGAAAATGGCAGTCGTGGCAAACCACCTCCTCATCCCATAAACCTCAACAGTACTCATTCCTATAGATTCTAATCCCCAAATGTTTCTTTAATCTACACTTCCAACTCAACCTTTATTGCCATGGCTTGAATCGGACTCATTATTTCATATCTAGACTATTTTAAAATGTCCTACATTTCTCCTGCTGCCAACCTCTATTCCTTCACACCCATCCTTCACAGCCGCACCAAGACCTTTTATCTAAAATACAACTCTTAATATGTTTTTCTTGTCTCCCGTCCTCTGTCAAAGCCAGAGAGTTAGGACTCAAACCAGGTCTGCCTATTCCAAAGCCTATCTTCCTCTGTACGCCATACTGTATTCCCTGAGTTCATCTAGAACAAGAGTTTTCAAACTTTTTTTTAGCTATGCAGTCCTTGGTTAAAGGTAAGTTAAAAATAGAAAACACTAACTGGAGTTATTTTAGTTAAAAGTGGGGAAAAATACTGAGGAACCATGCAAACAGCCTCTTGCGCCCTCAACTCTCCACAGTATTTTTCAAATCACCATCCCATTTTACAGATGAACAAACAAGGCCTATTGAGATTCTATGCCCTTCCCTGTAACCATCATTCCCACCTGTGATTCAGCTCCCTTCCCATTCTGCCCTGTTGAAAGATGACATGTAAATTATTATTTTGAAAATCTTGTATCTCATATATATATGTTCATGAACAGGATGAACTAATAATTTTTAAATTGAAACTGCTAAAAACCTTTTTAAAAAGTATATAACTCTTTGGTGATGTCAGATCATCATTATTTTGATTCACCCTTTTTGGAAGCTTTGTTAGCACTTATTAAACTTTCTTGTCACTAGATTTCATTATCACTTGGTCTACCTAGAGTTGGCCCTACGTTGCCGTCCTCTGTGACAGCCCACTTGTCTGCGATGAGCTCATTTGGCCTCTGGCTGTACTACTTCTTATGGATAGTATCCTGGAGAAAGGAGAATTGACTAATGGCCTTTACCTTTAAGTCTCCTTGGATATTTATGATTTTTTATTGAGAAAAATTAAACTATAAAATTACATTAGTTTCAGGTATACAACATAAATATTCCATATTTATGTATACTGTGAAATGGTCACCACAGTAAGTCTATAATTGTGATAATTTTAATGGTTTCCCAGACCTTTTTCTAAATTCAATTAATTTTTTTAACTTTTGTTGAACTAATTGGGAAGGCATCAGTTAATAAAGTTATATAGGTTTCAGTGCACAATTCTATCATATAATATATCATCTGTGTGTTGTATAGTGCGGTCACCACCCCAAGACTACCTCCATCACTACCTATTCTTCCTATGCCTCTTCTACCTCCCTCCCACCCCCTTTCTCTCTGGTCATCCCCACTCTGTGGTCTGTGTCTATGAGGGTTGTTTTTTCTTCTTCACTTAATCCCTTTACCATTTTTTTACTCATTTCCCCTGCCCTCCATCCCTGATTGCTGTCAGCTTATTCTCTGTGTCTATGAGTCTATTTTTATTTTTTTGTTAGTTTCTTTTGTTCATTAGATGCCACATATGAGTAAATCATATGGCATTTGTCTTTCTCTAACTGGCTTATTTCACTTAGCGTAACGTTCTCCAGGTCTTGATACAGACTATGTGTGTGTAGATGGAGAGATAGATCCCCCACCTTTTCTCCCCAACTCCCCAAATTCAGTTTATATGCATATTTTTCTGTGTTTAAAATAAGATCCCTGTTCAGTGAAGGATGATGGTGTAGATTGAGATATATAACATAAATGCCAGACAGCCGTGGTTTGTGTGGAGGACCATGGAAAGGAAGACCAGCTCCCAGAACACAGGACCCAGGACAAAAAAACAAGGAAACAAGGATTGTAGACCAGGAAAATTAGGGAGAGGCTGCTTAGGAAGCAGGGATGGTGTGAAGGAACCTCAAATCCAGGGTCAGAGAGCAAATGAGAAAGAATCCAGAGTGTGGGGCTAGATTAAGATAAATATGTGAGAAGACAACCTTGGCAATGAGGATGTAATTGAAACATGTCTCTGATGTGCAGCATTTCTGCAGCACCAGCATGGGTCTGGGCCAGTACGAATGGCTACACATCTGTCTCATCTTCCTTGCTCCTCCAGTTCCAACCTGCTGACTCTGTGGGCTGAGTCAGACCGACCGCTCACTCAAACTTGCTTTGACTGCAAAGTCACAACATTCTTAGGCAAAATAATCATTTCAGCTAGAAATGTAATCTCGTGTCTAGACGTGACTCTAAAATAGTCTTTAATTAAAATGATGTTTCTTTCTAATCCTGGGTTCTGAAGAAATTTTAGTGGGTTTTTCCCACAAAAAGAACAACTAGACAAATCTTTTTTTTTTCAATTCCTACCAAAAACATTAAACAGTATTTTTCTGAAATATAAAATATCCATCTTAGTTTTTATACAGTGAAGTAGAAGACACTTGTTATACATTTTCCCCGTTACCAGTATTAGCTGCAATACCCCTGGAATTAACAGAGAGGAGGTGCTGTGATAAACAATTCAAACACTTTTTTGGTCTGCGTCTTTGGTGTAAGCACCAAGTCACAATCCCTGAGATCCAGTCATCACACCAATTCTAAACATTCTGTGATTACCCTTAATAATATACTGTCCCATATTTCCTATACAGTGGTCTCGAACCCAGAATTAAACTAAAAACCCATTGAAGGAAAGACAACCCTTGAGTGTTTGCACAGCCCAGGAAGTCAATATATACTTCTTGAATCAAAATTTAAATTAATTTGCCTTTTTTTCAAGACCTACCAAAATCAAATGAGAGAGAAATCCAAGCTATAATTTAATCCAAGAGGAAATCTTAAGCTTTTTTAAACCAACAAAAAGAGCATTTCATAAAGAGGTTTGGTACTAATTATATTTTGCTGACATATGCCAATTATATTCAGCAATATTGTTCTCCCAGCCGGCTGGGTCACGTAACAGCCTGAGAGAACAATGATGCTGAATTAACAATTGCAGTGAAAGCTTTCAAGAATCTCTTACTCAATTAGATGCTGACAAATTTACCTGTAAATCATAAAAATTTTATGAAATTTAAATAGTTTCATAAAGTGCATGTACTTCCCACAGTTAACACAATAGCTCTGAGGAGATATGGAGTCCATTTTTATATATTTATAATGTTCCTTCCTTATATTTAAGTGACTTAGTAATCATGTTTTTTTTAGCCATTTCATCATGTAATATATGTATTAAGTTGTCTCTGCCAGATATTCGAAAGTAATATAGAAAATGTAATTCAACAATTCAATGGCCTCCTAGTGATGCCCAGTTTTATGATTATGGACAAATCATTTAACCTTCAGAAGACTAGTTGTGTTATATGCAAAAGCAAAGATTAACCACAAATACCAAAATTAAGCAAAAAGATAAATGTTTTTAAGGATTCATGACTGATAGCAATATTAATATTCCTGTTGAGGTACCAGGATTGAGCCCTACCATATGCATTATAGTTTCATTAGGAATGCAGTGCTTAAATTTATGAAACAATTGTTTTTTAATTAAATGATTATTTAAAAAATAAGAGAATGCTTTCATAGCCATTGTATAGACAGAAAAGTTGAGGCACAGAGCTGAGATTACATGACAGAAGTATCACATAGAAAGTCCCACACAGACTGAAATGGACTCCAAGGGCTTCTTTGGACTCCATACTGATCACTCTCCTTCAGTAGGGAGTTCAAAGTTTGTTCAGATATTGAGAACACACAGCAACAAAAATCTTAAGGAATATAAGATCAGAATCTTATATACCTGTATCTTACTCCTTTGATTGACTGATTTAATAATCTCTCTCTCTCTCTCTCTCTCTCTCTCTCTCTCTCTGTAAATAGTTATATAATAAATATATAAATGACAAACTTCTTGAGAACATGAATTGTACAATAGTAAGTCTTTAACATTGTCAATAGGTTTTTGAAAACTGTGACTTTAAGTGAAAAGTCATATAACTAAACCAAATTTTGCCATATACTAAGTGACAAGTGTTAATAAGAGTTTCTATAGCATATTTTTAGCCATAAAGACATCACCAAACTTCCAAATAAAAACCCAAAATACTTCTAATATTAAACATCAATAAAAATGTGAGATATATACATGTAATAAATATAAATAAAAATAAGTAAGATTATTTCCTAACCACTTATTCCATCACAGGGCCACTCACAGCTTCCCATGCTCACTCAGATGGGGACAATGTAGACACACCAATTCACCTCACATGCACATCTTTGGGATGCAGGAGGAAACCAGAGGACCCAGAGGAAACCCACACAGATGTGGGAGAATGTACAAACTCCACACAGACAGTGGTCCTGGCCTGGAAACAATTTTTTTTTCTCATCAAGAGTATAATGGAACAATGTTGAATGAAATGGTCTTATTCAAGAACCTGCTATATGTAGCTTGCTTAAATTACAAACAGTAAAAATATTATCATCTCTAATTGAGGCAAACTTTACTAATCCCATGTGAAAATGATTGTGGAAAATTTCTGGTATTTAGCCTTTAGGCTAACTTGGCTTAGCATAAAAATCACATTGAGCAAGGCAGATCTGACCTTCCTTAAAATTTTATCTTTTAATTATTTTTTTCTTTTGACATTATCAAAGTCAACCACATTTCAGAGAAATTTTATGTATTATAAAATATATTTCAAACAAGAATTATTAGAGCAACATTATACATAAAGTCTTCAGAATAGCACAGGATTCCTTTCTAAAGCACTCCTGGGCTGCACCAAGAGGAACTGAATAATTTAACAGGAAGTTTGGGGAAATCCAAGCTAGTGATGTTGTTTCCCTTTAAAATAAGCATATCTATATATTTCCCCATCTTATGAGCCCTTGTAAATTTCCCTTGATACTTTCTATTTTTAAAAATATGTCAAATCAGATCAACAGAGATTTTCTGTCTATAACCATTTCTTAAAACACAGATTCTGGCTACTGGTTCAGAAGTCAATTAGAATGTTTAGATGAAGTGTGGGTACCCTACACTTCATCTCATTTGCATGATCTTTTTGCATTCTGGTAGATAAAAATGGCTTTGGAGCTTTTACTTGATTTTGCATCTTGACCTTGACCACTGAGGTTTTAGAAAAGCCTTTCTTCCTTGTGCAAAGCAGCCATTGTTCTGGCAGATCTTTTTGGCTTGAGAAGACTTAGGTCATGAGATATGACCCCTTTTCTGACCTAATATCTTTGTTTGGCTTTTTCTCTTGAAACTACCTTATGCTGACTTCCATATTTGCACTATCATTCATTTTTTTCACTCTCATCCCCCTTCCCCTTACTTGCACATACACACACGCATGCATACGCACACAGAGGAAAATCTATATGTGTCAGACATTCAGCAAGGGAAAGACAAAGGCACTGAGTTAATTACCCATCATTTACTGCTGCTGAGAAGAGCAGATGGCAGCAGACAATATGTAAATGGCAAGGGGCAGTGAATTATTCGATTTTTTTAGATTAATCGTCAATGACAAAGGAAGTGATTACAGGCTGTGACATTTATACAAATGTATACAGTACATCACACTAAAAAATAGAGCTTAATATTATTATAAGGATGTCAGGCATATGAACACTATTGTCACAATACAAAGAAACAAATTTTACAATAACCCAAGAATATGCTCTCCCTTTTCCTTAAAATTTGAGGGACCCCTAAAAAATAAGATGAACTCAAGTCTAAATACCACGAAGTAGTCCCCAAAACCTAAACAAATTAAAGAAGGTACAAAATATAGAGAATGTTTATTGGAACATGAAATATAACTGTATTGTTTGCTCACAACAGATCTGGTGCCATATTAGTAAGTAGACTGTAAAACAGAAAAGGTGCTAATAAAATACAGACTAGAAATAAAAATTAAAATTAAACATGTTGTTCAGCTGTGACGCCCATTTATGTGTGGGGAGGAAGAACCCACTAACAGGGAAAAGAAAAAGGATTGTGCTTCTATTACATTGAAATTCTACCCTATCTGACATACACAGAGAAAATCTCCCAATAATTTTCAAGGTCAAAATGAAGAAATCTGTGTACAAGTTTTTCTCCTAAGTGATATACATATAGGTGTAAACATGAGCCCAAAGCACAGACAACGGGACACACACACACACACACGCACACACACACACACAGCCTCCTCTTTACAGGAGGGAAGCACAGTAGCCTGTATTTTCTGTTGCTTAAATAATTAATTGGTACAAGAACAAATCAGATGCTTTCTTTTGCAGATCAGAGAAACTGCCCCATCATCAAAATGTTTTCCATCACCCTGTTAGTAAATCGATATGGTACTAATATTATTGAAAAGAGAGAAAACCATTGAGCCACATATTTGTTCCTCCAAAGCATTCCAGCTACTGTGCTTCTGTCCCTCTGGAAGAGAGGTTAGCCCCAAATATCAGCATAGAGAAAGGTGGGACAGGGGGAGCTTAAGGCACGTTTATTTATATTCTTCAGAAATACTTTCAAAACATGCAAAGCAAACATCACCAAAATTACTGTTGAGTACGTCACCATTATGCATTCTGTGTGGACAATAGGGTCACTTGTGCCTGTGAGAGTGTGTGCGTGTGTGTGAGAGAGTGTGAGAGAGAGAGCAAGAGAGAGAAGGAGGGAGGGAGGGCGGGCGGGCATCATCATCCCAGTGTGGAAGGGTGGGAGCAGGTGGGGGAGGGGCATTATTAGTCAGCAGCAGCAGCACTGGATAGAGCATTTAAGTCTGCCAATCCATTTTGCATGAACGTGAGTTCAGGAATAAAGTGCAGGCAGAACCAATCTGCCTGAAGAAAAGAAAAGCATAAAATATTGCACAAAGAAGGGAGAATTTCCAGGGTGGCTTTAATAACAACCCAAACAGGCAGGAGCACAAAGCAAGACATTAGCTTTGTGTGCTAGTTTTAGAAAATATTATTGTTTTGGGTTTTTTTTTTTTCTTCATTGAACCATACAAAGCACTACTCACAGATGCAAATAATGCTGATCTCTGCCTTGCTGAGACATGGTGGGGTACACCACTCTACAACTTCCTTTTGAAAATTTACCTATATATACATGTTGCTGACATTATATAAAAGCATGCTTGGATATAAGTGATTGTTATCTTTAGTCAAAATGGAGCCTAAAATGTAACCACATTATCCTTACTCAGCATTTCACATGTTTTTAATGTAATAACCTTTTAAATAAAAACTTTGAAGTATTAGTAAAGATTGACTACTACCTGGAAAAGTTATGTAAATACCTAGACCCGTGACAAAACAGGACAATTATTTGAGCAAAGGATGCCGTGGGGACATGCTCCATATGTCCTCTGCCCTCTTCACGTTAGGGCACAGTGCCTGTGAACCGAAGTTCACCGCGGACAAGTGAAAATAAGCCAGACAAGGTAAGTTTCCCTGTATGTGAAAGGGGAAATGATCTAGAAGATTTTACATGTAAGAAAGAATTTTGAGAATACAGGTCAAATTTTGCAATTTTAAAATCGGAGCCCTACGAAGTCAAAGTTGTTAGCTGTGGCATCTTGAGCAGGAAATCCCTGAAAAGTCATCGTGCTCCAGACAGTTTCGTTTTATACAAAACTTAGAAAACACATTTATCCACTATGAAAATTGTATCAAAAAAATCTTTATTTAAAAAATACCTGAAAAGTCTGTAATTTTGTTTGAATTTTCTTTGGATTTTATTAGAAGTCTCTCTTCCCCAATTGATACAAACAGAAAACAAAAGATTAGTGGTTATCAAACTGCTCTATATGGACACCCAGGTTGTCACTGTGTTTAAAGTACTGTTTTAGCAAAATGTTTTGCAAATAACAAACATTGAAAATGCTTTTATAGATAAACCAAATTTTATTTGCTTGATACCAGATTATAGTAAGGATACATGTCATGAACATGTTATTCAAAATAAACAATAATTCATTTATTAATGTTATCAAATCAAAGCAAATCTTAGCAGATAAAATCCATTATAGAAAAAACAATTATATACCTTTTGAAGAAACATAGATTATAAATACAGACTACGTTAATATAAAAACAGATAGATAAAATGAATTCATTACACAGAGTTTATATACTAGTGGCTTACTCAGAATATTAAATTATAAGCTGCATTTGTATCTAAGAAGATCTAGAAGGAAACAATTTTTTGATAGTTAATACAGGCATTTATTAAAATGCCAGCATTTCTCAGTGACATTTAGAGAATATTTTAAAAGGGTAATTTTGGAATTTTAGGTAAATATATTTTAGAAAATATGTCTAAACTTCAAAATTATTTATTTAAACCAAATAATAGTTAGTTATACCATCAAAGCACCTCTACATCAAATGAAATAAACATCTCCAACTAGCCATCATACAATGAGTCACATTTTTAAAAGCTGCCTGCTCATAGAGTATGATGACCCCATGCATTCTGAAGAGCATTGAAAGAAATCACATGAAACACAACATTCCCTAAAATCAGAAGACTATAGTCCAAAAATAACCTATGGTTTTAGTTTACTTTTTGTGTGACTTTAATGAAGATATCATAAGCTTCTCTGATCTGAAAATAGAATTAACAACTAGGCCTACCATGAAAAGGAATATTACACAGTGTGCATAGGTAGAGAAATGCATTTCACCGTAGCTTATTCTTAGGCCTTTGTACTTCGCCTTTATAAACAGTGTCACTTGTTTTTGTAAAATATTTTAGTAATATTTTGTATGGTGTACACATATAAACATATATTTTCTGTATTAAATATTTATAATGCATTTATGTACATAACACATCTCCTTATATCAACACTAAATTATTTGTCAACAGCAAAGATAAAAAGTCTCAAAGAGAGTATGAATGCAGTAGCTCCTTTTTTCTTATAAAATGTAACTGAATGAGGTAATATTAATAGTACTTCAATGCCTGCAATATCTCTAATTTGCCTACTTTCTTATTTAGAGATGGTGAAATGTATTTTGTCTTTTGAAAAGATCATCAATTCAAAGAATTATGAAACCTTGTCTTGTAAGAGTAGAACTTCCATTTAATCTTTGGATGATTCTTCCAGTTCAACTTAACTGACTCCATTTTTATCGGTTCTATTTTTAAGGATAATACAGAATTTACTATAGCAACCTCAACCCAAGCAGTTTTCTCTCATATTCTTTTTGCTCTAACTCAAACCCATAGAGCCCTCTGTTGGAAGGATTTCACATTGCATCCGACTGCCCCTTTTTGGAGGACAGAGCATGCTTGAAATGCTAACCTTTTTCTAATTTTATGCTAACAATTTTTATTTTAGAAAGCATGGGACACTAGATTACACATCGCTTCCCAACACAACAGAAAATCATTTTGTGTCAAAATAATAAAATACGCAAGCACATGATACCTTTGTTCCAGAAACTCCACTCTGCAGCATCAGTTCGGGGAAGGATGTTAAAGTAGCAAGCAGATCCTCGTGCACCACATTCTTCAGCCAGTGAAACACTTGGATGCTGTTTTTGCAGAAGGGAATTAATACAGGCGTCCTTTGGTTGAGCCCGTGAGAGCGATCTAAAGACAGGAGATGTACTTATTGGGCAAGTAATGATTTAAATGGGATCTAGAAGCTTTTTAACTGTTAAAATATTTATACATTCATTTGCAACAACAATATTTTCCTATATTTAAAAAAGATGTCATCCAGGGGGAAGATTCCTGAACTCTTAAGGGTTATTTTTTAAAAATATGAGGCTTCTTGTTTAACACATTTTTAATATCAAATCGAGGAGAAAGACTGTTGACATATGAGGGTGCCAACTTCCTTGGACAGCTCGAGGCTCCCATATGCTGCAGACATCCCTGTGGGTCTCCTGTAGCTTTCCTCAACTTATCCAGACTCCTATTTGGTTTCCACAGTGGTAGGTTTCTCGTCACTTCCCACCATCCTTATGGCTGCTACCCTGAGCTTCAGCCTCATCTCCTCAGAGAACCTCACTGATCCGGCACAGCCCTGCTTCCTCTCACCAGAGCACGACACGTTTAACTTCATCCTTTCCACAAATCATTGTGACTCTACATGCTAATGGAATGACTTTTATGGATAATGTGGCTGACTTCTTGGCTGAGTCAGGAAGCATCTTAGCTGGCATTGAATAAATAATTTTTAATGTGCTGTCTTCATGGAAGCTCCCTGTATGTGCAAATGGCAGATTGCCAAATTTAGAAAACCCTGAAAGGTTACCCAACAATTTATGGAATTTGCAATCATATGAAAATGCATATTTCAATCATATTTTGGGGCAAATTTTGATGGATTATCTATCAAAAAAAGAGGGGGATATGTACACATGGCTTGTCTTCTCCCAAAGACCCTTCGCTTATGTGATACAAATTTTCCTTTTACATCAAACAAATTTGCCTCCAAAAGTTCTCTCTTTTTTTTTTTTTTTTTGCTAGCCTCAGGCAAAGGGCACAAGGTCTATTTTTAAAAAGATTCAATTATCCCACATTATTTAAGAAGATATCTGAAAGTAGGCTTCAGAAACCTTCTCTACATGAAAAAAAAAAAAAATGCAGATCTTCCCCCTAAGCCAAACTAAAGCTTTTCTTTCAGACATAGTTGAGCATATCCAGCCTTCAATAAAACTAGTTGAAAGTTTATATAATACCTACCTCTCTTTCTATATATTTTAGAGGGCATGAAAGAAGAAGCAGAAGCCAAGGGAACAAAATTGAGGTAGTCATGAAAGTAAGCAATAGCCCATAAGTCAAAATTTGGGACGGGAGTTTTGGAACAAGCTCAAAAAGACTGAGATAACTGCTCTGCTGTATCTGTTCTGCAGAGACTCTCATGTTCATTTGCTACAGGCATTTATGTATATTACCTCATTCTGTACAAAGAGGAGGAGAAGGTAGTGCGGATAACTGTTGAAGGAGGATTCGACATTTGGTAAATACGGGCAAAACCTATCCAAGGTGTTTCAGACGATGAAATCGGAGTGAAAAGGTCAAAAGAGTACGTGGCATTTTAAAAATAATTCCAAGACTAATCTATAGAATTAGAAATGGGATTTGGAGGAAAGGCTAGTTTTCCTAACCTTGAAATCATTTGCATAATCCTGAAGAGTTTTTTTTCAGTAACTTTAAAACAAGGATTCCAGCTATACAGAGAATGATACTCAAAATTGCAACCATTTAAATTAAGGGAAAAACCTCAAACAAAATTAAACTCTAAGGGTTGGGGTGTGTGTGTGTGTGTGTGTGTGTGTGTATCAGCTGATTCGGCTACTTGGTCCCAACTTCCTGAGCTCAGAACACAAAAACTTGGGAAGGTGTGTTTCCCTGGTGAGCAGATTCCCCTCTTCAGTCTCCTGGGTGACGAGAGAGGCATGCCTGCGGCCAGCATTCAGCAAAGGCAAGTCATTGCAGCAATTCGACTTGCCTCACCACCTGGACAGACCTGGGTGTCATTTGTGACCTAGATCTCACATTCTAAATTGACGGACCTTCTTGATTAGTTCTTTAGAATGAGTCTCACCATGTTCTGCATGGATTTTTTAATTTTTACTAGTTAGGCTTCCTGAATTGAGTTTTAGTTTGAAATTCAAATGGCGATACCTCTATCATTTGCATCTTTGCACCTGAAGGTCATTATTTCAAGAAATAACATCACCTTTGGAAGAAAAAGTAGTTAAAGAATGATGACTCTTTTAGGACACATATGAAGTATTTTTATGTGACAAAGCATTACATGCTAATAGCAATTTGCTTACCACTCCCCTGAACTCCTGATACTGAGGAGCAAACACCACTCATCAATGATTAGGAGAGGCACATATGAGTGAGATCGGGTAGTATTTGTCTTCTCTGACTGGTCTATTTCACTCAGATGTGGAACTTAATGAACACACTGAACTAACAAGCAAAATAAAGATATACTTATGGATAGAGAGCAGGCTGACATCTAAGTGAGGGGGCAAGGTGTAGGGGGTGGAGGGATTGAGCAAATGAAAAAGGACTCATGGACATGGACAGCAGTGGAGTGATTGTGGGGGGAGTATAAGGGGACTAAATGGTAATGGAAATGATACAATGAAAATATATAAGTAATACAGTTAGTACAAAAGAAAAGAAAAAAATAAAATTAAGTCACTGTGTCTAACGAAAGTGGTTGCCAGGTATATGCACCTACTGTCCTCATTAAAATGTTTTGAGATAAGATCTCAACTGACTGTAGTATCAAAGCATCTGACATTAACTTCTACCTGTTCTTGTACCAGGTGGCAAAGAGGAACACATGGGTTATCTACATCATTAATAGGGTTTTGCAAATATGTATTTTAGCTTCTTATTTAAGTAATGGGAAAAAATTACTTTATACACATACATATATATTTTCGGCATCCTCTGAAATCAGTTTCAGGATTGGAGGAGTTGCCTGGGTCTCTTCTCTTTCAGTGAAAGTATTTAGTAAAATTGCTTGAGAAAATAACCAAAGCATCAATAAGGTGTATGATGCTATTAGGTTTCAACAGGCTAAATTTTAGCAAATTAGATCAAATTTGATAAAATTAGATAAAAAGAGAAATATCCATTTTGAAAATTGTCCTGAAATCATGATGTTAGAAATTTCTTTATCCAGGAAAAAAAAAAAAAACTAAGAATTTGTTTTCTTTTACTGAGCATGTAAATACACATTCAATACAGAAACCTAATTTTAAATGGCAACCAGATAAATCTCTAAAAATGAATAAAAGCATGCCCTAGTGTTTTTCTAAGTTTGGCTAAAGAAATATCCAAGGAGAACATTACTATTCAAACTTCATTCTTTTCTTTGTAGACTCTACATAAAAAGAAAGCAGTAATGTTCCAGGAAACATGCTCATCACTAAGATTCATCCGCAGAATTCTAGAAAGAGCTGGGGGTTGTCCCCCCCCCCCCGCACTGATGACATATAACATGATATAGTCCTAAAAGCCTGGATTAATATTCATCAGAAACACCTTCCTGTTAGTCACTAAGCTTTTATCCAGCATCCTCACATCCCATTTTTTTTTAATTGCAGAAGAAAAAAACAAATATATCTTTGGCTCATAAGCCGTTAGGAGAATTCTGTCTGTATATATGAGAACAAGGGTTTAAACTAAGAAAGAATACGCAAGGGCCCATCTTCCTGCCTCTAAGTTCTTTCTCTTCAAGCCATGCTGGCATTTTATCAATGATCTCTGTTAAAAATGCTTTATTCATCATTTCTCTCCTCTCTTTAAAAGTCTCAATGATGTGAGGTCAAGGGCAGAATCCTTGGCTTGGAGTTTTAGGTCAGGTTGCCAGATAAAATGCAGAATACCTAGATACATCTGAGTTTCAGCAAAACATCAAATGAAATTTTTCATTATAAGCATGCAGTATGGCTGACATACTTAGACTGAAAAAATTACCCATTATTTATCCAAAATTCACATTTACCAGCACATCCTAAATTATTTGCTAAATCTGGCAAAGACCCACTGTCCCTACACCTCTTGCCAGTTAATTTTCCCGTCGTCGGAGAACTAATCCTCTGCTCCTGCTAAAAGAGGCCCCCACGTTCCCCACACACCGGCAGGCCCCAACTCCATGCATTTGTTCATTGTTGCTTCTCTTCAGCGTGCCCACCTTTCCCCACTGTCTACTCATCTTCAAGGCTCAGTTCAAATTACATCATTTCCATAAAATCTTTCTTCATTATTCCAGAGTGAAATTCTCTAGCACATTAATTCATCAATTAGCTTTGCTTTGCGGTTTATCTCCCATTGTTTGCTTTCAACTTTGATTCAAAATGCTGATGAGGTTTTAACTTTTCTCCGACTTGGGTTCACAGTCTCAAACAGTTTGCAGGCCCCATGAGGTAGGGTTGCCGTTTCTATTGTACATTTGCATACTAACCCCAGAATATCCATTCCAGCAGAGTTTACGTTCTGGAAGGGAAGCAGAGGTGAAAACTGATGTAGGAGAGGCCTACTATGAACTGTAAGTTTTACATGTTGTTTTATTTCAGACTGACATTACAAATGACATTATCTTCTCCACACAACTGAAAAAGCAGAGATTCTCAAAAGGGTTCCATGGCTTGCTCACAGTACCAGTAACAGAAGCAGAACATGAACCCAGGCCTGACTTCTGACTCAACAGCACACCACCGCCTCCACCATTGCTGCTGTCATTTGCTGCTGCTGCTGCTGCTGCTGCTGCTGCTGCTGCTGCTGCTGCTGCTGCTGCTGCCGCCACTAGATTTTGAGCGTTGGTTTGGAAGGCTCAGGAAATGAAAGCTCCAGGCAGGGCAGCTGAGGTCAAGTAGGCAACAGGCGCATTGTGGGAAGCACAGATTGCAGCTGGGGCGGACTTTGCCATCCTGGGAAAAGCAAGAACAGCTGGGGCAGCAGAAGAGAAAAACTCATTGCATGGGGTGAGGAAAATTAAGTGAAACAGGAGCAGAGCTGACTCCACATTTGCTGGTAACTGAATGTTTGCAAGCAAACAGCGGTCCGGAGCCAGCCCGGGCAGAGAGGCTGGCCTCACGCTTTCCCTGTGGGCTGAAGCAGTTGGGGTCTTGCTGCTGAACATGGTTGCTTGGAGAAAGGATGAAGGAGAGAAGCAGCAGGCAGAAGCCCCAAGTTGAATTCCCAGCAGAAGCTAGGCATTTATGTACAGTAATTGCCTGTAGGTCAGTAGATTCTTAGGCAGCATGAAAGCTTCTGAAAGGTCAGTGAACATTTTTAAAAATTTCAGTGCACATTTATGTGCCACTACAGGCTCCGGGCTCAGGAAGGAAGAAACGTGGTGACTCTCGGGTCTGGGAGCCTCCCCATGCGCAATGGGAAGCACCGTTTACCAGAGAAAGACACTTTCTTCACCGGCCTAGTGTCCTGCAAGGCTTGCCTAGTGATAAATTTCATTTATGCCTCCCTACTGCTAGGAGACCGCGCAGTCAGCATGAATTGAGTAAGATAAGAACAGCGGCGCTGGATTTTCTCCCTCTTGCTTTTGCAGGTTTGTGATATGGAGGCTATCATTTCACCATGTTTTGTGTAGCTAAATAGGAAACATTTGGAAGAACATTCCAGAGAACTTTGACCTGCCCATTTAGCAGCCTCCATAGCTAAGACTAAGTGCAAACTGTGGTTGTCCGGATAAGCAACGATTCCCCCCCATTTCCAAAAACATTATTATAAACTCAGGATCAATAGACATTACAAACAGTGTTGCTTTTATTTTCAGCTTTGAGAAAATCAAGGTTTCAGACTATCAAATTGGAAAAGCATGCCAGTGATTGCTGACACAGCTACAATTAGGGCACCTAGGTGCAGCCAAATGATTATAACTCTTCTTTGTAAAGCGCCATAGTTTCTTATGCTGTATAGCCAGCCACACCAATAAAGCCTCTCATTGTACAGAGCACGTGTTTTGTCTCCACATATACCCAAGTACATTTCCAGTCCACAATTATGGAATATTCCATTTTATGTATTAGAAAACTAAAATCAGGTAATTTTTAAACCCTAGATGTGGTTGAACCTATTAGTAATCTAGACAAGATGAGTGGCCAAAACTGATTCATTTAAATGCATGAATTATTATCAATTTTCAAAGATGTAGAATCTGTAAAACCTCAACCAGCTAAACCACCCTCAGCAACTGGCAAAACCTTGGTTGAGTTAGAAACCCCCGTTCAGTCATAGCACCGCAATACCCCTACTTAGGACCCCGGGGGTTCTGAAGTACCTCTGACCTGGAATACTTCCCTTTTCTGCCCATTTGTCATTCTTTCCGATGGCCCAAAGGTTCACACTTGCAGCATGGACACGGGACTGTTTGGAAGTAGTGCAAAAATGAATAGTAGTTATAGGAAGGTGAGCTCCTTGAATTAAGCTCCAGTTCATCTGTTTTAGAAGCAAGAAAAATCCTTCAGCCATTTCAAGGGCACACAGATATACAGAATATGGAATCTTGCTAATAAATGGCAGCAGGCAGCCAACCACACTGGCTGGCCAGCAGCCACTGGAGGTGAAGTGATTCTCTCTGAGCTGAACTGTGAGCCAGGTTCGTTCTCTCTCTCTCTGTCTCTCAGTGTGTACACCACCAAGGTTGGGCCTATCATATAATCTAAGAGCTAGACGTTCATTCTTTGCCTCTTCTAAGAAAAAAATATGCTCATAGATTATAAATATCACAAAAACTCATGTCTGCAGGACTAGGGTGCACAAAGGCCTAGAGAAGATTACCCTTACTTAATTTGCTATCTTCATACACGTGAAGAGGGTAAAAGAAGGGTGTTTACGATGAGAGGCAGCAGTGTTGTAAGAGTAGGTTAGGGGGTGATCTGATTACTAGTCTCGAGTACACAAAGGGCTTTCCATAAAGGTGATAGTGATTGATTGCTCTCCATATTGGCAGAGGACGTGACAGGAAGAAATGGGCCTGAAGATAGAGTTCAGTTCAACATAAAGAAAAATGAATCCAACTTCAGGCTGATCAAACACAGAAATGGTTGGTGGAGTGTGTGGAGAGCTCTTCAGAGCAAAATATCTTCCTGGTACCTGAAATCACACCTGCCTGAAAGAACTTATCACTTATTCTAGGTTAATGGTTAGAAAATAAGAATGGAATGCAGAAACTAAATACTATGGTAACTTACATTATAATGCCTACAGTATTCATAATACAGTGTTTGGTACTCATTTATTACCACCAAAATAAATCCTGTGTCACCACTGAGCTCCGTGTTGTCACTCACCCTATTAGCTGCATTGGGAACAACTTTTCACTCCCTCCTTCTTGAAATCTACATTCACTTCACCACTGAAACACCATTTAGTTGGTCTCCCATCATAGTTATCACCCCAGCCCCGAAATGTGGACTTACTCAGGGTCAGCCCTTAGACCTCTTCCCTTCCCTGGCTCTCCTCACCCCATAGTTGATCTCATCCTGTTCTGTGTTTTTAAATACCAGTTACATCTGGAAGATACCTATGTTTATATATCCAACTCATACTTCTCCTGAGCTCCAAACTCATATATCCAACTGCCCACCCTCTACCTCCCCTTGGATGTCTAATTAAGAGAAGTCTAATAAGATCAGTCTCCTAATTTCCCTCCTCCTTTTCCCTCCCACCATCTTTGCCATCTCTCTGAATGGCAAACCCATCTTCCCAGTCTCTCAGGCCCAAGCCTGTGGGGTCATTCCTATGCTCTCACTTTCTCTCCACCCCATATCTAATCTATAGCAAATTCTGCAGGTTATATCTCAAAATATGGATATCACTTAATCCTGTCTGTCACTATCACCTGCCTCGGCCACCATCATCTCTTGCCTCAATTATTATAATATGGCCCTGATTCATCTCTCTGCTTCCACCCAGCCAGCCTATGTAGTATGGGGTGATCCTTTAAAAATGTGTTCGTTCACATCACTCTTCTGCTCAAATTTTTTGTGGGCTTCCATTTTATTCATAGCAAAGCCAAAGTCCTTATTCACTGTATTACTGTGCCACAAGGACTTAGGTGACAAGGCCTCTCTGACTTCACCCCCTATTATTTTTCACCTCATTCCCTCACCTCCAGCCATGCTGGCCTCCTTACTAGTTCATCACACCAACTATGCTCTCACCCCAGCCTGGAACTTTCTTTTCTCAGAAATGTACATGCCTCACTTCCTCCCTTCAGATTCCTGCTCAAAGGACACTTTAATAGTGAGAACTTCCCTAACTATTATAAATTGATAACCCCCACCCCAGACCTGTGCCCATATTCCCTCTCCCCTTGCCCTGCTAGTCATTCTCTACATCTAGGGTGACCATTCAGTTTATCAGTGAAAGGGACATTTATGTAACTGAAAGGAGGCACTCTTAATGACTATGACAGGTGACAAATAAGTCGGGACTTTTCTAGGCAAAGCAGGATATATGGTCCATACTACCGTATCATCACCAATGTGCCTCCAAGAATTCAGAAACTTTTTCTTCATGATATATCCCCAATGCCGAGAGGGTAACTGGCCAAAGTATGTGCTGAATAATTTGTTAACAGAATAGATGTTTTCAAAGGTGACCACCATGACTTGTTGACTTGTTGCATGGCCTATAATCTATGTCAAAATCCAACCCTCCCTCTGTCCTCAGAAGTGTCCTCCTAACACGCATCCCTATTTAACCTTCCATGTCTTTTCATTGCATTCTGAACAAGCCCAAACTCTTCCACTGGGCATCCAAAGCCCCTGAGGTAGCATGAGCCCATCCTGCCTTTCCCACCTCACTTGATGCCAGGCCCCCTGCATCTCTTCCCACTCCATTTGACATGCCCATATACCCAGAGCAACTGCAGCTCTTGTTTGTCCCTGATCCTTGGACAGGGCTAGTTTTTCAGCCTCATTCCTATGCTAAACTGCCCCCTCCATCTGGTTCCCTGCCCCTCTTTCCATTATCAGTCAAAGTCTGACCCTGTTCCATCCTAATGTCCCTTAGTACTTCCCAAACCCTCAAGTAAGTCAAGTTCTCTCACTTCCAAGTTTCAGAATGCTTAGTGGCACTTACTCTTGGTTTATTACAATGTGCTTTATTAAAGCTGTTTATATGTGATTATTAGAGATTCACAAAGACAGAAGCCATGCCTAATTCCTCATTGTAACCCAGGAGGACCCAGTAGAGGGCTTAGCTCAAAGGAGGAGCTAAAGTCGTATTGATTTGGCTGGATGTGTGATACGTGGATTGCTTAAGAAGCAGTTGGAGAGGCAGGGTAGGAATTGTATAACATTCATGTGTAAATGAAAAATGCATGTGGAAGTAAAGATGAGAATTTTAAGAAAACAAGTGACAAGTGAGAAAGCCTTAAGAAATGTCACATTTAAGGTAGAAGTATTGAGCATGAGTAACTTTTAAGAAACATTTGCTATTCATAATCCTATGTGACATGTAAATATATACAATATCACATAGAATTGAATGAATAAACTGCATAATGGTAGAAATTTTGTCTCTTTTCCTGGCACACCTAGAACTGATTTCTTGGCCTTGATTATTTGGTCTCCCCATGGAGTTAGATTTCAGAGCAGATCCCATCAGAATCCACGTGCAAGAAATACACGTGCTATTATATGCAGCTATATGCATATAGAGCTCTAGGGGCAAACTGCACAGGGCTAAGTGAAATCATTCCTCTAAGCTATTATACAGATTTGCTTGATCTGCAGCCCTATTTGGGGGTTGGGGGAAAGGCTAGGTCTAAAACAAATTTAAAATGAAAATTAAAAGTTAAAATGCAGCCTCACACAAAATCAATTTTTTTTGTTATATTAATGGTTATTGAAACAACATCATGTCATATAGATTTGGGATAAGTCACAACAATCTTGCAAGTGAATACATTTTATTTGCAACTTATGTGTAGACCAAACATGAGAAAAATTTCAAACATTTGAAAACAGGCCACAGAAATCTCCATTATGCTAGGACACTAGGCGAAGTTTCCAAGGACAATAAACCACTTTAGCCTGACTTGCACCAATACCTAAGCTATAAATTACTTCACAGGCAATTATATCACTGAGTTCACCTGTCCTCTGGCAAGGTGACTGCTAATGTATTGTCCCACTGAGCAAGCAGAGGTCTAGACTGGAAATGTGCGTGTTAGATGAGGTTGTTAAAAGGTACGTTCAGGTGTGCACAGCCTTCTCGGCATTATCATCACAAGCACAGCCGGTGCTTCACTGGTGTTTCTGTGCAGACCCCATTGCCTTCCTTTTGTTCTGTGTGTAGCTTTCATTAAGGAGCCTATGGCAGCATTTCCCACGTGCGTTCCTGTACAAAGGGCGTTCATTCTACCTGTGGCCAGGCGTTAAAGATAAAGGGCCCAAATTACAGTCAGCGCTGTGTTTGTGGATAAGTGAGGTAGGGAGCAGGTGATTTGACTGTGCTTCCTGGGTAATCCTACCATTAATTCATAAAGTATAGAATGAAGTTTTAGCTAACAGAGAAGTCTGTGTAGATGACTGCATTTCTTTGCCTTGAGAGACAATGGGCAGCCTCATGAATGTTCTGCCTCCTTCTGTAAGTAGGAAAGCTTTTTAAAATGCTGGTTTCCCAAGCCAGCAAAGTAGTGATGCTATTTAGAAATATACCTATGTGGTAGATGTTATGGGGCAGAATGATTCATAACACTTTCAGCCCTGGGTCATTCACCACAGTCTTCTATCAGACTTGAGAGTGAATAAGAGGTAAACTAATATAACAGCCAGTCTGTGGTGCAGGCTCACTGTGGTCCATGCACTGTTCTGAGCACCCCATACTCATGAACTGATTTACCCCTAATTCAGCCATAATATGTCCCGGTTTACAGATGAGGAAGCTGAGATACCTCAAAATGATGTAAATGATCCAGAATTACAAAGAGAATGACAGAGCTGAGATTTAAAATGTACATAGTCTAGCTCTAGCACCTATCTCCTTGGCAAATATACTCCGAAGATAAGATTTTTCCCTAGTGAACAAATAAAGTTTCAGTTAAAAACCAGTATGTTGATATATAATAGTAGGTATTATTTCCTCCTTTACCAAACCATTTTTACCCTCCTCCTTCTCCATAAGTCATTTGAACTCTCACCTGACTCAATAGTGAGGCAGCTTGATAGTATTAAAACCTATTTCACTTTTGAAAAAGGCCGAGGGACATGAAAATTGTCAGCAGCCATGCAGACGGTGAGGCAATGTGTGAAAGTGGTGAAGGAAGAAGAGGAGAATGGAAACGGAGCTCATGTTGATTGAACGACTCCACACGTTTGAGTAAGATGTTCAGGGCTGTGTTAATTTCCCAACGTTGCTGTAAAAGAGCCTTCTCAGAGATCAGCTTTCAGGGCATCGCAGTGAAGTCAGGAAATGTGCTTGGCAGATGGAGTTCATTGCCAGTGGAAGAGCACCCAGAGCTGCCAATCTTCTCAGACTATTGACTATTGCATTTATCTTATTTATCTTTGACTATGTTCTTTCCTTCTCTTGGGACATACTCCACCCCATGTCAGACTTCTGCAGCTGCTGATCTGGCCACAGTTTAACACAATAATGAAGAACTCGGTCTTTGTAATAAGTCTAACTTAGGTTTGAACCCTGACCCTACTACTTACTTGCACTGTGCTAACTTATTTATCTTCCTTTAACTTTATCTCACATATGAAATTGGTATAATATCATTTGCTTTAGAGAATTGGTATAGGATTAAATGAAGCAGTGAATGTAAAGTTCTAATCATCATATGCTCAAAAATAGTACTGCTACACATCATACACTCAAAAAATATTGTTATTTTTATAATTATTATTTAAAATCTTGTGTCTAGCCCTGACTGGTGTGGCTCAGTGGAGTGAGAACCAGCCTGCAAACTGAAAGGTCCCCAGTTTGATTCCTGGTGAGGTCATATGCTGGGTTGCAGGTCAGGTCCCCAGCTGGGGGCACCCAAGGGGCAACTGATTAATGTTTCTCTCCCTCTCTTCCTCCCTTTCTTCCCCTCTCTTTAAAAAAATAAATAAATAAAATCTTAAAATACGGAACTTTTTTTTAAATCTTTGTCTACTCTGCTTACCTGTTTCCTCAAATAATCTGCCCATTTTCATCCTTTTCATCTACTTTTAAACTGAGTAGCTTACAACAAAAATGTGTTGTCTCAAAGTTCTGGAAACTAGAAACCCAAAATCAAGGTATCAGCTGCACTGGTCCCTTTGGAAGGCTGTGATGAAGTCTCTGTTCCCACCCTTTCCCCTAGGATCGGACATGGCTGTCTTCTCCCTACGCCTCTCCACATCCTCCTCCTCCGCGTGTGTCTCTCTCTGCGTTCACATTTTCCCTTGTGTCAGGACACCAGCCATATTAGATTAGGCCCCCCTGAAGGATCACATTTTAAATGTATCACCTCTATAAAGACTTTCTATCCAAATAAGGTCACATTCTGAGGTACTAGGGGCTAGACTGCAACATGTGAATTTGGAGAGACACAATTCAACCCATAACAAGGTCATAGAGCTGCTGAGAGGTGTGGCTGGGATTCTAATTCAGGTTTTTCTGATGCCACGAGGTGTTCTAATCACTGCTATGCTGCTTTGCCATTAAATATCCATCAGTAACTTTGAACACCAGTTTCTGGGACCCTCAATAATCTACATGAGGCTCTAAAGTGGTGAAATACCCCAAAGATTTTCTTTTTGTGAGTAGACATCTTTAACTCTGTCTCTCTAGCATCCCTTCCCTCCCATGGGAAAAAAAACACCCCTGTGTTTCCACTGGGGAACTGCCTCCCCACACACTACATGTTCTGGTCAACCGCCAGTCTCAGCACACCCTCCCACACCTGGATGCAGGATGGACTCAAACTCTCGACTAGCACCTCTTTACCTTGGGTCTGAAGATTGCAAAGATGTGACCCCAGGTTTTTCAGAGGTAATGTCCCCACCATGTGAAGAAGCCTGAATTGAAATCCAGGACTATGAGCACCACACATGAGCCAAGTGAAGAGGTTGACAGATAGAAAATCAGGCAGAATAGACCATGGGAGAGAGACATCGAGGTCAGAAGCTCTTCCAGGCTGTGGCTTTATCTACC
Organism: Anoura caudifer; assembly: GCA_004027475.1. NCBI lineage: Eukaryota > Metazoa > Chordata > Mammalia > Chiroptera > Phyllostomidae > Anoura > Anoura caudifer. The sequence goes on along the minus strand of PVKU01000664.1, from coordinate 335,721 downwards.
CTGAGACTAGCTCTACCCCAGCCTTTGCATGGATTGGTAATTTAAGTGAATACATTACCCCAGTCTTTTGTCTCCTCGATGTACTTTAAAGAACACCGTACCCACTTGCACCGCTGCAGGGTGGAAGTGAGTAAATCCAGAATTGAGACACGGAATTTATAATGTATGAGGTACTGCGATATAAAGAAACATTTCAGAAGTATAACTCATATAGCCCTAGATGAGGAAGTAGTTTAAATATTTGGAAAGGCCATAGCTCTATGTTTTCCATTTGTACCATAACCATTTTGACTCATAATTTCACACAGTAAACTCCTAGAGTGAATCATCAGATGGTTAATCCATTTTATGATGAAAAAGTAAAAATTAATAAAAGTCAATACGTGGCCTGCTATCAAACTGTTGTTACTAGTGGATACATTTTTCAGCTCATTGTCACAAATCATTTTTTAGATAAGAGATTGAAACTATTTTATCTAACATTTTAAATAAAATTATAGTATATTCTCTGGAATTTAAAAAAAATTCAGAACATGTTGCCAAAACAATAAAACAACCATTCATTACATAAATACCTCTATTATCTAGTCATATTTTTCTACATTAATCATAAGCTTATTTCCCAGACTCATGCTTTAAAAATTAGTTTTGTAATCTGTATCTTAGCAAATAAAACCATAATTTTCAGAGGAATAACATCTTCTCCAATAATGACAAAATAAACAACTTTTAAAAATTAAAGAGCTAAGACTCCTGGTAAGAAATTTTATATCTCCAATACAAGAACACTTTAAATTATGTAAAGGATCACATATCTTCTCCCAGGAGTATTCTTCCTGTCAGTGTCACATAAAGAAAAAGTTAATAAATAATATGTTCATGCTGTGTGCAAACTGTTTTCAGAATAGTTCACTTACATTGAAACTGTATATATTCTAATGACTGAAAGAAGACTAAGACAAGGCCCATTTGAACTTGATTTTTTTTATATTTCTGGAACTATGTATACTGTTGGTGTTCTATAAATATTTGTCTAGTGGTTACACTTCTATAATGGGTCATCTTTAACAGAAACATATTTCAAAGTGCTGTAGAATAAATAACCCATATTATGTATACATAGGTGAAGGGATGGGTATAGGAAAAAGCTGTAGACAGAGGCATGGATATTGACATGTACACACAGATGCAGATATCAGTATAGACATTGATATTGGCCTATAGATATGTAAATGCAGTTATAACTGTAAGCATAAAGATGCAGGCATGGTCCTATGCAAGAGGTACTTCTAGTTTTCTACTTGGAGTAGACATCTGTTATTTCTAACTCTCTATCATCCCCTTTCTCTTACTAGACACTGTACCTCTTTATCTTCCATTGGGTAACTGACTTTCTACCACTGCGTGTTCGAAGTCGGCTGCGTAGCACATGGCACCTCCTCCTACACCCAGACATGGAGTGGCCGCATAAACTCTCAACCAGCTCCTCTTTCCCTTGGGCCTAAGGGTTGTAAGTATGTCATCCCAGATTTCCCAAAGGTAACGTCTCCCCACACAGACAAAAGCCTGAAGCTTGAGATTTTGAGCACAACACACAAAAGCCATGTGAAGAGCCAGAGAGATGGACAGAGAGACAGACAGACAGAGTGTCTTGAGCTCCCTGGCACTCATCTGTTACACCTCCCAGATTGTAGTAAAAGAGAGTAAAGGCAAGGGAGAGGTGACGTTTGCAATTTCCAAAAGGGAATTTGAGTCTTATATGAGGAAAATGATGTTTTTCCCAATGTTTGGATTCAAGAGCCCTTTTGCAAAGTATGAGGAGAGCTATAAACATTGATATGAGAGACCCCAGAAATTTTTACCACGAAAGACTTTAAATAAAAATACGCTGTTTTTTTTTTTTATTGTTGTTGTTGTCTAGGTGATACAACTCAATGTTCCAAAAATTCATCTTTCTCAATCAGAATTTATTAAAATAAGCAATAATATGTAAAAACAGGACTTAGAACTACAAGGACGGGATGTTGGGGGAAGGCTGGATATACAGCGATCCCTTTCCTCAGTATCCATTCTACAAGACTTTTACATCCATACCTATAACTCACTTGTGCTATTCTTTTAAAGAACGTTAAGATACATGCACAATTAATTGTAAAATAAGATGAATGAGCATGTGGCTATTTACCTTGCAAAAACAGAGAACAAAACTGGTTTCCAAAACAAAAAGTCTTTAGCATTTGATGTTGGCTAGATAGAAATAAAGAATAAGAAAAGAGCCCAGGTAATTCACACAAACTCTCTGGAATAACCCAGACATTCAAGTAATTCAGGAAATAACTTCCTTCTGGGAAAGCCCCCCAGATGCTCTCTGAGCCACTGAAAATTGCCTCTAATAGAGACCGTGAGCCTTCATTTTGAGATTCAAAGGAAATTCAATAACATGCTTGTGCCTGTGAATTTCTATCAAATGAAGTAACATAAAAAATAGTTATTCCAGGTTAAATTATTTTACACAAGCTCTTTCTCACCTCAACTCTCTAATGTTAAGTAAATTGTCCAAGTGGGCAATCAGAATATAATGTAATTTTATTAATAATTGCTATAGTTTGCTATAGACTTAAAGAGTTAAGCACATTATAGGAACATAGAGATATATACCTCTAAAGTGCTTAATTATAAGTTATAATTGTCAGCACTTAATGATCAGTATTTTAAAGAATAATGTGTGTGGTCGCTGCATGGTTATGAAAAGGAGTCATTTACTAGGTCCTTCTTCTGCTACATTCATTAATTTATTCTCAGTGTGGTGAAAAAGAGATCTTTAAATGGACTTAGCTGACTTTCTGGGGCAATCTGCCCTTAACAAGCTCCCAACTCTGCATTCTAATGAAACACAAAAATTACCATAAGCAATAGATTTATTTTGAGAGTGACACCAACAATGTAAATAATCCCAACTTGTGATGGTTTGACTTATTGATTGCTCAGCTTTACAATAGTGGAAAAGCAATAATCATTTAGTAGAAACCATACTTCGAATTTTGAATTTTGATCTTTCCTTGGGCTAGCAATACGCAATAATGTATTCTCTGGTGATGGGGGGCAGTAGCAGTGATCCCCAGCTCCCAGTCAGCCACATGAGCATGAGAACAAACAACCCACACTCTAGAGTGTATTCATCGTGTAGATGATTTTGTCCAACTATAGATGAACTAAGTGTTCTGAGCATGTTTAAGGTAGGCTAGGCTAAGTTATGATGTTCCATAGGTTAGGCATATTGAGTGCATTTTTGATTTACAATATTTTCAACTTACAATGGTTTTATCAAGGTGAAGCCCCATCATAAGTCGGGGGGCACTTCTATTAGTGTGTGTAAAATATTCATTTATACCAGAAATCAATAACATCATGCAATTCTTTTTTATGTGGTAAAAAATTGCACTATCAAAACTTGGGAAATTGTCAATAACCAAGAAAAATATTTAGGCTACAACTTCCAGAATTTTATCCATTTATGAGAAACACACTCATACAAATTCAGAAAATATGTTGTTACCCTTCTGACTATAGAAGCCATGTAAATATCACTTTTTAATATAATATGTATTTTATAGGTTGGTATAATGTAGTATGGTCTTAGTCCCTATTTTTTAGACCTTTGGACATTTTTTTTTTTTTTTGCTTATTTACCTCACTGTATTCTTTTTTAATTTTTTTATTTTAAAGATTGTATTTATTTATTTTTCGAGAGGAGAAGAGAGAGAGAAAGAGAGGAAGAAAAACATTAATGTGTGGTTGCCTCTCACACATCCCCTACTGGGGGCCTGGCTCTCAACCCAGGCACGTGCCCTGAATGGGAATCAAACTGGCAACCCTTTGGTTTGCAGGCTGGCACCCAATCCACTGATCCACACCACCCAGGGTTTATTTACCTCACTATATTCTTTAAAATAACAATATATAGAAAGAAAAAGCAAATCAAAACTAATTCATTAGATTTAAAGAGGCAATACAACATATTCCCATCAAAGAGAGAATAAAGTCCCTTAAGTAATTGTCATAAAATTGTTCGACCATGTTAATAAGCTTTCTTTCTAAACAATTTCAAATCCTCTTCTAAAACAAATACCATCAGAATCATTTTCAAATCTCCACTAAATTTTAATAACGTGCTTAAGTGTGTAAGAACACTTGAATGTTCATAGGTAATTAATAGGTTATGAGGAAAGTTAATCTTTTCTTTGAGGTCAAACAGATATATTGGAGCTCCAAATATGAATATCAAATGCTGGTGGCTGGAAATCTGCAAGTGATTTCTCCCCTGATACACCTCAGTATTCCTGCCAGAGATGTCAGAAGTGACACTACCATTCATGGGCGGCTGACGCTTCTGGTCTGCCAGTATGTGACAAACCCTAGGTGAGCATCTCTCACTGCTGAAACTGCACACTGGGTCCTCAAACCTCACATAAATCTCAGGGTAGGAGTTCCAGCCACTTATGAATCATCCCCCAAATTTCCATAAAGACAAGTCATTTCACAAAACAGCAGCTCTGAAACCACCTATGAAAGTGTTAAATCTAGTCATGCTTTTATGATTAGGTTTAACTAATGACAGAAACTATGGCATAGCAGGGTTTAAACAAGGCACTAGCCTATTGCTACCTTAGGCAAACAAAGTTCCATGGTGGGCAGTTCAAGGCTGGATTCCCAGCTATCTTATAGCTCTACTGTTTGTTTTCAGCACACAACCTTACCGCACTGCCCAAAAGGGCTCCTTAGGATCCTGCCTTCCTGTCTTCTAACCAGAAAAAAGAAAAAGTTTAAAATGAAATATTGCCCTGGCTATCATGGCTCAGTGGATTGAGCACCAGACTGCGGAGCAAAGGGTCACCAGTTCGATTCCCAGTCAGGGCACATGCCTGGGTTGTAGGCCAGGTCCCCAGTAGGGGGCACATAAGAAGCAACCACACATTGATGTTTCTCTCCCTGTCTTTCTCCCTCCCTTCCCCTCTCTGTAAAAATAAATAAAATCTTTTTAAAATTTTTAATAATTAGAATAAATAAAAATAAAATTAAGTTTGACTGTTATAATACTATTGTGGAAAGTTATAATACCTTCCACAATAATATTTTGTGGAAGGTATTATATGTTACACTTCTGCTGACATCTTATTGCCCAAAACATAATTGTTTGGCCATACCTACCACAGGACGCCTGGAAATGGAGCCTTTATTGAAGGTAGCCAACAAACACTCAGGGGATTCTATTGCTAAATAAAAAGAAAAGAACTACTATGGAGGGATTAGGAGGCTCTGTGTCTTCCTGCTCTTCCAAAACTCTTTAGAATTTAAAAGCTAATGGATGCTATTAGCCAAGCAGATGTCAGTAGGCAACTTAGAAAATTCAAGGATGGAGAAAAATTTTAACTATAATTTTAGGTTTCTCACTTGGGCATCACACTACACTATAAAATCATCTTTAAATAAATGAAATCTGTAAATGTCTGTTATGGCAGATACTTCACAAAACAAAAAAATTATTCATGAGTGAAACTGCACTTGGTTTATTTGTGTAGGAAAGATTTCTAAAAATTATATGCCTAAAACCTTATCAATTATATCCCATTAAAAAGACCTAACCACAGCTAATCTTATAGCTGTGAACCAGAAATTTCTACAAATTCTTCATTTAATTATCACTGAATGTTAGAAATTGCATTTCTGTGAAAATAAGTAGATTTTGAATTTTATCTGTTTGGAGATCAACCGAAGATCTGAGGCAGACGGTGACATTGTGTTTAAACAGTGACTAAAAATTACAATTCACCTAGCAGCCATATAGTTTGGCTTTCATTTTTTTAAAAAAAGTCTCTTCAGAAGTAAATTACTTGGGCAGAAATCTTTATGGCACATGATGCATGGGAGATGGAACACAATGTTGATGGTTTATAAGAAAGTTAGTTTTTCCAACCCAGTTATGTTCTCAAATTCAGAGTTTAAAAGATAGAAATCAAAATACACATAACCCAAAATAAATAAATGGTAAGATATTAATGTGACTGAAATGTTCATACCATCTAAAGTTAAGTTCTTTCAAGATAAAATTTCCACTGAATATACTTATTTTACTTCTGATAGGTGTCCCACTAAGACAGGGCCTCTCCTATCATCCCTACTGCAACTCTAATCTTTGTTCCAATGAACAGATGTTCTTAGAAATAAAAATAAAAGAACTCCTGGAGAGATTAATCAGGAAATTCTGATCAAGAAGAGATCAATGTCTGTGGAAAAAACAAGTCCATGGCAGCACCAGGACCATCCAAGCTCAAGCCAGATGGGAGTCAGAGCAGGTCAAATTCCTGAAAAAAACAAAACAAAACTCAAAATAGGAGCTAACAAGCAAGCATTGGGAGCCACAGTCACCATTCCCTGAGCCCTAAATGAAAGAAGAAAATGTGTAGTGACTCTTCGGTTGGTATCAGTTCTTCAAGAACCAGGACAACTGTGCTGAGGAGACCTTAATAACTGACTTTCCAGCTAAGACAATGCATTTTGTTTATACATTGCTATTAATCAGTGCACACTTCTGGGTGACTGCTGCTAGAGCTGATTCACTCCCTCATTTATTCCTCCAACAAATATCTACAGTTTGGACATTTACAATTCTAATCCCACAGAAACAATGTGAATGCAATACACCATTTTTGCTTCTATGGAAACCACAGTGTATGTGTGTGTGCAACACAGTATCTTAGAAAAGAAATTGATGCACGTATTACAATGCTACTCTATAAATGGAAAGCATGGAAACTATATACTTTTCCAAGAAGCAGCTATTCCAGAGTTGATGGTGATCCTGGGTAGCATGGGGCATAGGAAAGGCTTTTTAAAGCAAGTGACATATAAACTGAGACCAGAAGAAAGGTGAATAAAAATACTAGGGAAAAAGAGATTGTTCTTTTCAACTTGAATACAGAGGAGTTTGAAATAAATTTATAGTCTGATGCTCCAACTGGTCAAAAGGATTATTTTCCCCATCTACTAATATTAAATATTGAATGTATTGTTTTCATTCATCCCACAGACAGTTTCCTGAACCCTCGTTTGTACTCAGCACTGTCTGGGGCAGTGGGTGTGCAGGGAAAGGACAGGAAGGATCCAAGAAGTAGCAGATTGTATCCCTCAAACATTTTTGTTGACTCTAAAAGTCTTAAAATAAAAACATTAAACATTTATATAAGGATGAAAGCACTCCATTGCTATTCATTAGAGTCACTGGCTCACACCGGCACCATGCCCCCCGAGAGGCAGCCGACTGACTGCACTGGTTATGAATGCGGACTTGGGAGCCAGACCGCCTCAGCTCAGATCTTCACCCTTGCATCTATCAGTTACATGAGCAGGACCAAGACAATTAACCTCTGTGGAATTCAGTTTTCCCATCTGAAAACAAGGGTAATAATAATTGTTTCCACCTCAACAGGTGGTTTGAGGATTAAATGAGTTAATACATGTAAAGCATTTAGAACAGTGTCTGCTCCATCGTAAGCAGTCAGTAAGGGCTGCATATGATTACAGCGAAAATTCCAGTATAATCATCCTGGAGCTCAATTCACTCTACGTTACTCTGAATAAATAGCGTTCTGTCAGTCTTGGCGCTTTTAACCAACCTTAGACAAGTCACTTAAACATCATTAGCCTGAGTTTCCTCCTCTGCAAAGTGGGGGCAATAACACCAGCCTCACAAGATTGTCTTGAGGGTTAAATAAAATTGCAGATTGAAGGGCCTGTAGACTGTAAATTGCTATGCAATTGTTGCTTGTTGTTATTATCTTGCTCTTTTTAACCCTCGTCCCCAAATTGGTAAGTGCTTCTCTCTTTAGGAGGAAGACAAAAATGAACATGCACATGACTTTGACACAATGCTTCCCGCTCTCCACATAATATTAAGTGGATGAAAACGAATGCCTCCAAATTGAGAATGGAAAGAACCTGACATCAATTTGCAAATGCAAAAGCTGATATAACTTCAGTGATGGAGAATACCGGAAGCAATACCCTTTTAGTTTCTGCTGTTGGCAAATGCTGCATTCTGTCTTGCGTGAATTGACCTTTCTTCAAGTAGCATTTGAACGACTGAGAAATCAAACCACCAGCAGCCCTTCACCTGTGAGCTTCATGTGAGCCCCACCTTGCAACTTATCTGAGTGCCTTTCATTGATATTGGTACAAGGCAGCCACACTTGCCTTTTCTTTGGTAACTCATTCCAAAGAGAGATGCTTGGAGGAGAGGAGAGGGTTGGCCTGATGGGGCCAGGAATTGACTTCGATTTATATTTAGCTGCCCGCATATTTGTTGAACACTATGTGTCTGGTAGCATATTAGTCTCTCTGGAGTTTTTAAGAATGAAGTTAATAGAATCCCAGGCCCAAAGGGAATCAGTAATTCTAGGTGGAGAGATGAACAGAAACACAAATTATGCAAGTCAGAATGTGGAATCAGTGCTGAAACAAGTGTAAATAAGAAGGCTGGAGGCTCAGAGATCGTAATTTAATCTGTCTGGACCAGTGAGAACGGGCTTCCCAGAAGAGACGACATTTCAGGGGACAGGAAGAATGAGTGGATTTCTCAGGTGGAGGAAGGAGTGGGGAAGAGTGCGAGGTTGAGGAACAGGAAGTGGTGGCACAGACACGTGGGAGAGTACCTTTATCACTGAAACAGGGAGTAGAACAACGGGACAGGGACATGGGGTCTGTGATGAGAGCAAAGAGGAAGAAGAAAGTGAAGACCAGGAAAGGTCAGGCCCCAGAGAGAGCGCCAGAAGAAGACATTGGCACGTGAGTTTCTGACCCCTCGAGAGGAGGACACACATGTGAGTCTGCATTTTAAAAGCTAAGTTCTTCTACCCTGGACAAGAAGCTCCAGGCATTCATTCCTTTCTAGAAAGGAGTCCCCAGCAACGAACGGGACACTAAGCTTAGCAGCTGGCCCGATGCCCACAGGCAGGGTGTGCCCAAACACAGCCACAGTACACTGCAGGGCTTGGGAGCTGGGGGATCCCCAAAATCCCACTGCTCGCTCACAGGGGCCATGCTGCTGCCTGGACCAATACTGGCGTGAAGACACCTGATCATTTGATTACATGCTAACTAATACTGCTTGACTTCTCTGGTACATACATATGTATATGTGTACATGTGTGTATCCATATTCATACTTATTAGGAAACCTGTGGTTGCATTAGGGTATTTTATTTCTTTCATTTCAGATGAAGTATTTGTATAACATGGAAACAATTAATTTCAAATGCCTCAGTCCCCGAGGAGGAAGCCCGGCTTCCTGCAGTCAGCCCCAAGGGAGGAGCTGGCTCCGCTCTCGCATTTTATAGCTGATACTGCGCTTTCCCTGCCTGTCCCCATTCCCAGGAAGTTCTAGAATTTGCCTGTGATTTTCTGCCATTTATTCCCCAGATTCCTTCCCAGAGGAACACATGGAGAGAGGGGCAGGACAGCAGGCAAGAAACAGATTGCTGAACTGGCTCATTCCACAGCTGTCCTATTTATTTTTTTAAGTAGTTTAGACAAGGGGCGGGGGGGAAGTTGCAGCTACAGACGAAACCACCACACAGCTTTTTATAATCCTCTGTCACACTCTCTTCAAAAGCAGGAAAAAATAAGGTCCCTGTGATTCAGTTGAGCCCATTAGGTCGGCAGATGTTCCTTGCTCAATGGTGTTTTGAGGATTCTGCTTTGAATGAAGAGCCTCAGAATGAGGGCAGCCTCTCCCAATAATCGATGTTCTTTTCAAGTCTACCCTATTCATTGTTGAAATTTGGAGAGGAGGAACTACTTTAATGCCTGTTTTACAGACTAGAAAATTGTGGTCCTAGAAGAAGTTGCCAGTCGGAGGAAGAACAAGGATTGACAACCACTGTTGCTCACACTCTTCCTATTCTGTCTAAGAAACAGGCCCAGATGCGGAAAAGTGAGGGCGTCTTCCTGGTTGTAATCCACAATCAATATTTATTGAGTAGCTACTATTAGAGATTCAGAAAGACACAAAGCAGTATTTTAAAAAGCCACGGCCTCTCAGAAACTTTTATTCTAGATTCAGAAATAAAACATAAATTTATGAAAATTCAAAGACCTAAAGAACAACATGTGACCAAAAAATTCCTCCAGGGCCTTCTTTCAGGTTTTCCTAGTCACTCAACATGGGATGTTTCAAGGCTCCACAGTGGTCCCTGTGCAGCCAGCACGCCCCTGGCACGGCACGCCTCAACCCTCACACAGGGAGACGCTCCGGTAAACGAGGCCGACCATGCTCCCCACATGCTTTAAAACACCTGCTTCTTCTCATAGGGCTCTTCACTCTGATTCCAGCTTACGTCCAGAACTTCACTTCTGTATTTCCTCCCTATGGCTGCTGTAACGAATCACCACAATTTAGTAGCTTAGAGCAACACAAATTTATGACCTCACCATTCATTCTGGAGGCCTGGAGCCTGGAAGGGTTTCACTGGGCTGAAATCAAGACATCAGCAGGACTGCATTCCTTCCTGGAGGCTCTAGGTGAGACTCTATTTTCTTGCTTTTTCCAGTGACAGGCTGGCTACATTAAAGAGTTTGCACTTTGCTCCAGTACAATTGGGCAGCACTGCAGTAGTTTCAGTAGGAGACAAATGTAATCCATTCTGCATTCTTAAAAACTCACTCTGGATGCTGTGTGACCAAGGAATTGGAGGGATCCAGAGAGGGAGCAAGAAAACTGGGCAACAAATGTTTGGAAAAGAAGATGGAGACACGAATGCAGAGAGAGGAAAAGATATGAGTGGTCTTTTAAGGCAAGGTTACTACACAGAGATTTCTGGGCCATGTAAGGTACTCATTTGATATGGTATTGATACAATTGAATGGAAACCTGTCTGGCCAATGTATAGTTCTCACCAGCAACAATCAACTGCTCAGAAGTAGCCACGGCAAACACAGATGGTTGGATTTATCGCAGTTTGAGGTTTTGCCAAGAAATATTGTGGATGGAAAATATGGTGAATGAACACAGGGGCAAGGCAACTGAGGGTTTTGGGGAGGGAGTGATTGTGATGACTTACCACTGAATCCTCACTGATACGAAGGCAAGTGAAGCAGGAGGAAAGTAGATGGTAGAAGTCTATGGAATGATGACTCCAGAGTATATTTCAGCAAGTAAGTGAGGAGGAGGTTGATGGGGGAACTGGACCATTTTGTTTTGTTATTTTAAATGTATATGCCATATTTTAAATTATGGCAACATCTATAATGTGGGAGAAGATGGCTGAGATGGAAAGCAAGAAAAGAGTTGGTTACTAGAGATAAATGGTCAAGGAACTAGAGGTGACCCCCGCAGCCGTCCATGTGGTCTGAGCGCAGGATATACGAGGGGGTTGGTTACCAAGAGATTACTGGCAGGCCGCTGAAAGAACAGAGACAGGTGGTTTTGCCAGATAGTATAAGGTTCAAAGGAGTAGGATGGAGTTGAATTTTTCTATAAGGTAAAGCAGAAATAGTGACCAGAAATGCCAGAAAGGATTGAGGAGGGCACTGACCCCAAACCTCAGCCCTGAGTTATTGTGATTTGAGAAAATAAACAATGTTTTAAGAAAACCAACTCCTGATGGACCAGGTGGGCACCAGCTAAGGATTCGGGAGGAGCAAACAGCATTCAGAGAAGAGTCTGAGGATATGGGAAGACCGCTGAGTGTGGACAAGAACTCCTGTCACATGGCAGATGGTGAGAGAGGGGTCCAGAAGGAAGCAAGGATCGGATCAGGTCGGAGGATGTATGGAGTAAGAAGATGAGATTTATCTGTTTATAGGCCTCTTACCAGTAGGTAGTGAGTGCTTACTGACCAAGGATTTTGTCTATTTTTCTACGATTTCAGAATAGTTCTTAAAATATTGGGTGCTCAGTAAATGTTTGCTGAGAAAATAAGAATGACTACTAAAAGTCAAATAGAGAGTATAATTTAGATGATATTCAGAGGAAATAATCCTATGGCATAAAAAAATCTGTGGAGGTAATACCATATACTGCATGATTTCGAGCAAGAATGTAACAATGAAACAGTATCAGGAAAAAAATGACGAGGGAGTATCTGGAATCAAAGAGAACACAAATATTCTATGGTCATCTAGGTCTGATTTGAGAAGTGAAGTTACTCAACACTTAGGCTGAAATTTCCATGTACTCCACAAGAAATAAAGAAGCCAGCAAGTGTCAATTCTAAATTCTCTCCTCCTGAGACACTGGGCTAGAAAGGACTAAGGTTTACTTTTCTTTTCCATCTGGGAAAGGTTGGGTGCAATTCCTTCTGGTTTATTTCAGCACCATTTCTCAGCTGATTGGAAGAATTGTGTAGAAGTGGATTTTTCTCCACCCACCAATGTAGTACAACACAGCCTTAGGCTGGAGGCTCCTCTGCCCCGGAAGACCTAACATGCCATTTTGCTCATGAGGATTGCTTCACGGTGACTCGCTGGCCTCAGGGACAGTCACACAAAAGATAAAAAAGAAAATGTCACTTGTTAGGTTAGTACCAAGAAATTAGTGCCAACAGATAATTTGGCAAAGTGTTAAATGTCATGGAGATTACAAAAAGGGTTGGCATCAACACCGGGGCCTGCAGCCACAGCCCCAAGCCCTCGGAACTGCGCTGTGTGCTGCTGCGTCTGTCAGCACCTACAAAGGCAGGCGGGCTGCCTCTCCTCTCCCAGAGTTTGCATTCCCTGGGTGGGGGGAACAAATGATAATGGCAAGCTCTGATAACAGTGAAATAAAAGAAGTGGGCTCTTTGCTACAGGGGGAAAGAGTGAAACTCAGAATGGAAAGACCTGGGTGCTACTGTATTAGCTCTTGGAACTTGGTCTTAGCCAACGTAGACTTGACTATTTCATCTCCAGACTGAAAAGGCTGCATGGAGTGATTTGTAAGTTCTCTTATAGTTCTAAACTTTTTTGAATGTATATTAACTAGGAAAGCAATTTTCTTGTTTATTAGGATTGTTTAAGGCTGTAGAGGTTACCAGAGCTAAGTGGGGTTAACGGAGGTCTATGGGGAGTGTTTTTGAAGAACAGGGGCTGGTTAGAGGGAGGATCAGAGAGTTTCCTAGGGCAGGTCAGACATGAGCAAAGACTTCAGCCAAGAAAACTCACTCACAGAAAAAAAGTAGATTGATTGCAGCCTGGAAAATTGTAGGAACAGATGAGTAAGGGGAAAACAATGGCTCGGCTAGTCACTAATTCTGCAGATGTAATTTAGACTTCAAGCTGATTTTGGAAGTAATTGGGAGTCACTGTTCATTTTTGAGAAAGGAAGTGACATTATGTAAAAAGCCACTGAGGATAAGAAGAGTGAGGGCCCCTTGGGGAAGCCCTGGGGCAGGACACAGAACCCTTTCTGTGTCTACAGACATGTTGGTCTCTCACCTCCTGCAGCCTGGAGGCCTTCCTGGGGGAGTAAAGAGAGCAGAGCAGTCAGTGACTTTGCACAAAGTCACAGGCTGGAATTCCAGTTTCCTGCCACCTGGATGCAGCTCTTTTCCAATAAATCCCTGCCCCCTGTCACTTCCCTCACTGAAGCCTTTCCCCTTTGTGTTCGCGTCTCCGAGAACAGAATGTCTAAATTTCATGGGTGCTGCATCCTAAGCGATCCAAATAAAGGGTTGGGAAACGGGTGCATATCACAGCTGAAAAGTGTTGTGTATCACCAGAAATAATAGGAGAGAGGCAAGAAAGGTCCTATCTTCCTTCTCTCCACCCCCAGCCCAACAGAAAACTAACAGGGATTTGGTGGAGGGGAGAGGGAGGGCGGGTGCAGCCTGCGTCGTCTTGCTGTGCTCAATTTGTATTCTAGCCACACACTGTCCCATCAGGGGGAAGTGCTCCCCACACACACACGTGTTCAGGATATCAGTGTGATGGATCTGAGCGAGGGCCCCTCCAAACACAGTGGCCATCTGCTAGGCAAAACATAGGGGTCTGACAAGCAGCAGCCATTCAGACCCGTTGTTGGGCCACATTATTACATATTTGACAAGGGTAATGAGGGGCTGTCATTAACCTTACATGACAGTTGCTACAATGACACACTAAAGCAAGGACAAAGAGCCGAACTTAGTAAAAAGGCACCTACTTCTCATTTAACCCTGGAATTATGTGACGCCATTATTCCTGACGGAGGCTGGCAGGCCTGGGGTTAATTTCCATTTCTGTGTCTGCTTGTTCTCTTTTTAAAATGTCCCCCTCGTATGGCACTGCATTATTTATCACAACACACTGAGTTAGATGCAAGAACAGAAAGGGTCTCCTGGAGAAATGAACAAACAGACAGATTTTATGAGCTCCAGAGATGACTTGAAATGAGGCTTCTGAACTCTGTGATATTTAAGGCAACTGTTACCTACCTAGAACATTTCTTGGAATTTTCTGCTGGAGTTTTATCAGATGTAAAGGAGTAAGATTGTATGGGAATATACATATATAGTTATGCTAGCTTTTTCAAGCCACAGACAAACCTGGGGGCAAAAAAATTAAGGTAATAGTTTTGACAATTAAATGCAATTTTGGAATCTAATTTCATGAGATTGTTGGAAATATCCTAAAGAGCACCCTTTGTTTTATTCTATTTTACAGTAGAGGCAACCCAAGTCGTGAGGCAGTCAGGTAGTCCCACCACCCACCATCCCCCAGAGCTGAAGAGGTGACAGCCACACAGCACCCGCCTAGCTCCACGCCCCCGCCCCCGCCCACGCAGTCCTACTTTTCAGAGCCAAGCTTTCTCCCACCCAGCTTCCTCTTTAATTATTCAAGTTTCATTAGTGACAGAAAAGTTTTGGTTTTTTCATTTAATTATCTGAACTAGTGCTCCTCTGAAACACACACCTGCACGAGTGCAGTTCGCGCTGCTGCTGTTCAGGATGGTTCTGCTCCGCGCCCGGAAAAGCTGGTTTTGTGTAAGCGGGCCACGCAGGGCGTTCCTCCCTGGTACCTTCTGTCCGCCTGACACCATGGAGCCACTACGGTGATGACAGCCGATCAGGATGATTTGTTTCAAGTGAAGAAACTGGTGGAGGTGGCCCCAGCCACGAGGAAGAGAACATAGCAGAAAATAGAGAGACTTGTTTCGGTGAAAAGATCTAATCGTCCACATCCACTTATATCTGGGTACCACATGCCTAAATGACAACGACCTATGACAGTCTCAGAGTCTGGGACTATCAGGAGAGTCCAAATACCTAACTATTTTGCTCTAAAATTCAATCTCTCCCTTCTGTCATGTGTGTAAAGTAGAAAGATTGATGCCTGAGTGTTTATGCAAGGTACCTGACTGCTATCTGAGGTATTAAACCTGAGGTATTCCCGTGGTGGGCCTGTGGGCGTGGCCCCAGGGGCCTGGGGCCTTGCTCTGTCCCTCAGGTGGCATGGGACACCAGAAAAGCGCTGAATTTCTTTTGTCCTAATTTCCTCAGCTGCGGAATGAGGAGGTTAGATCTGACACTGTCAAAAGTCACTAGTTCTGTTTTGGCCCCAAAGTTCCAAATTCACAGCAAAGCAATATGTTTTGCTGATTGTCCAGAAAGTGCTGTCACCTCTTTTTGAATGTAATCAACTCCAGACAAAAATGAGTTTAAGTTATTTGAGACAAAGGAACAAAAAAAAATAAAAAGAAAGGAAAAGAATAAAAGACGCCCCACACCTCTAAGATCATGCACGTCTCATCTAAGAGCATGAAAGCTCCAGAAACCACCCAAGTCAGTCACAGGCATGGACAAGGGGAGCACAAAGTGTGCCTTTGAGCTGAGATAGGACTAGAGCGGAAGCAATGAGAAGGAACTGGTGCTAATGTAGCACAATTGGTGCTAATGTAGCAGGTATTCTTGTGCACAGCCATCTCATGTTCTTCATTATCTGGGGCTCGATAAATGAATGAATGAATGTATGGAATTTTTACTAGATACATATAAAATACAAATCATCTGTTTTCTAGATACCAAATTTGTGATAGCACAGCATCATCTCTTCCTCAAAATTTGCCAGTTAAAAGTAAATAAATGTTATTAATAAATGAGTGGATAAAAAAGTTTGGTACATATATAAAATGGAATGTTACTCAGCCATAAAAAAGAATAGAATCTTACCATTTGCAACAGCATGGATGGACCTAGAGGGTATTATGCTGAGTGAAATAAGTCCATCAGAAAAAGACAAATACCATATGATTCATTTATATGTAGAACCCAAAGAACAATATAAACAAATAAACAAATGAAACAGACTCTGAGACACAGAGAGCAGACTGGTGGTTGCTGGAGGGGAGGGAGGTTGGAAGACTGGGTGAAGAAGTTGAAAGGATTAAGAAGTCCAAATTGGTACTTATGAAATAGCCACAGAGATATCGACTACAGCACAGGGAATATAGTCAGTAATGCCGGGTGACTCTCTGGTGCCAGGTGGGTGCTGGGAACATCGGGGGGTGGGGATCAGTTTGCAAAGTGTGTGAGTGGCCACGGTTGTACACCTGAGACCAATACAAAGTAATATTGAAGGTGGACTATTATTGAAAAATAAAATAAAACAAAACAAAATAAAATAAAATATAGTTTTTAAGTAGAAAGATTTTTTTAAAGGTAAGAGAAAGAAAAAATCCAGAATTGGCCAAACTAGATTTGACCTTGAAAGTCTGCTCCAGTGTAAATATCCCCGAAAGCTAGATGGGGTGTGTGTCCTGGTAAGAACTTGGGCCTACCGAGTTACTTGTCATGGGTACTAATTTATCATAATTTCCTTGTTGGAATCCTGACACAACTGCAGTTTAAAATTCAAAAAGAGAAGTAATTTGAGAGCATTACAAATTGAAAATCAGAATACTCTGAAGATGTCCTGGATACAGATAAAAGTGTTAATTTTTCTTACAAAGAACACTGGTTTTCACTCCAACTCATAATTTCACAGAGCCCAAAGAAAGACCTGGCAACTGCAGATTGGACTAGGATAAAATCCCATGCAGGAAAGCAAACCAGCTGAGCATAACGTTTTATCCTCTATACAGGTGTTTAAGTGTCCACAGCTTAGTGTTCCTGAACTTAACTGCCAATTAAAAAGTTTTGCCTGACAGCCCATAAACCAGATTCATAACAATTTTCCAAATAACATATTTATAAACAACAATTAAAGCACCCTAGGACCCCATTGTAATAAAGTTTAGTTAGCATGCTGAAATATGTATACACATGAATTATACAATTAGACTCATATATTCCGATTATGTATGTGTTCCCTACATTGTACAAGCAATTCATACATTCAATACCTTTTCACTATATTCCATATGTTCAATCTTATTCTCCTGCATTGCTAGTGTCACATAAAAGCAAACTGGGACTTAGGTAAGGGGAGACTATTCGAAAGTCTGCTGCAGTGGGCATGGGGGGGGGGGACAATCGCAACAGGGGGAACGAACACTCCAACCTTGGGATCCACACTTTCCCAAAGGTCGGGCAGAACAGAACGGGTGTTTTTTTATAAGGAGGAGTAACCAAGGCAGGAAACAACTGAGTGTGAGGAAGCCAAAAAAGCAGGTGGCATGATTGGGAAGTTGAGCAGGAAATGTGTTGTGGTAAGCCCATTTCCAGCTGGGAGCATTCATTAGGGAGTGCTCCACACCCTAATGCCTGTTTAAGTTCAAGGGTGGGTCAAGGTTCAGGGTCTGTGGAAAGGGGAGAGGCCTGGCTAGTTTAGTCAGGTTGACAGGTATTTTGTTGGGATTAATCAGTAGAGACAGACTTAAACTAATCATTTATGAGGTGAAGAATGGGAATTTGCAAGAGCTGTGTCTGGCCTTGTCACAGGTAAACAAGAAGGTCATCCCTCAGCTTACCTCAGTCATGTCAGGACGGGATTTCTTTGCAATAACCCCAGAAACACAGAAGGATGGGACATTTCTTTATCTTTTCTTTAAAAAAAAATGGTTTGATAGTGGTAAAACATATCTAACATAAAATTTACCATGTTCAACTTCCAACTATAGGATGAGTAAGAACTGGGGATATAATTTAAACACTATCACGATAGTTAATAATGTTGTATGATGTACAGGAAAGTTGTTAAGACAGTAGATCCTAAGAGTTCTCATCATAAGGACATTCTTTTTCTTTCGGTTTGATTGTATTTATACCAAATAATGGGTGTTAACTGAACCTATTGTGATAACCATTTCACAATATGTGTAAGTCAAGCCATCACACTGTGTTTAGCTTAATGTTTTACAATGATGTATGTCAATTATTTCTCAATAAAACTGGAAAAACAGTTTGCATACATAACATAAAAATTACATAACATAAAAAACACATAACGAAATTTACCATCTTAACCATTTTTGTGTGTACAGTTCACATTGTTGTACAACCAATCCCCAGAGCTCTTTCCTTCTGGCACGACTGAAACTTTGTGCCCATTAAACCACTCCCGGTACCCCTCTGCCCCGGCCCTGGCAGCGCCTTCCACTTTCTGCCTTGATGAGCTTGACCACTCTAGGTATCTGTGTAATGGACATTATACAGGGTTTTTTTAAATAACTAGCTTATTTCATTTAACACAATGTCCTCAAGTTTCATGCATGTCATAGCATGTGTCAGCATTTCCTTACTATTTAAGCTTGAATAATGTTTTGTGGGACATATATACCACATTCCATTTGTATATTCATCCATGATGGACGGTCGCCTTTGCCTTTTGATTACCATGAATTATACTGCTATGAACATGGGCACACAAATGTCTCTTTGAGACTAAATTTATTGTGTATATATACCCAGAGGTGAAATTTCTGGATCATATGATAATTTCACTTTTTATTTTTTGAGGAACTGCTGTACTATTTTCCACAGTGGCTGTACCATTTTACATTCCTACCAATGCACAGGGTTCTATGCACAGGGTACACAGGGTTCTGTTAAAGAAAATCAGAGCCTGATACTAGTTAGAGTAGTAAAAACAGATTTTATTTAGGAACTATTGCAACAGGGGAAAAGAGACCTCAGTATAAAACTGGGCTCAATTCCAAATACAGCATGGGTGAGTGGGTTCTGATAGCCAAGGGGCAGGGCGGGCATCAGTGAGTGGAAGCAATGCAGGAAAGGAAGATTCTGGCTACAATGAGTTGACAGGATTCTTGCTGAAACCAGGTCAGTGGGGTCAGAGGTAATCTGGGAGAACACAGAGTGTGAGGAATTTAGTCAGATATAGAGCATGATCTCATAGCCAGCGTAGAGGATTCTAGCTATACTAATTTAACAGGATTCCTACTAAAACTAGGCAACTTGAAGACCTACCTGGAAGCTCAAAGGTCAGGGGCGTGGTGAGCTGAGGATTCAGAGGAGCCCAATGAAAGTGTAGCCCAGGAGAGAGTTTTTACCTGTTACAGTTTCTTCACATCCCCACCAACACTTGTCATTTTCTGGGTTTTGATGGTAGCCATCACAACCAGTGTAAGGTGATAGCTCATTATGGTTTTGATTTCCATTTCCTTTCTCATTAGTTAAGCTTCCTTTCACGTGTCTGTTGGCATCTGCATGTCCTCTCTGGAGAAGTCTCTCTTCAAGTCCTTAGTTCATTCTCTAATCATGTTACATGGTTGTTTGTTGTTGAGTGGTAGTTCCTTACATTTTCCAGGTGTTAACCCCATATCAGACTATATGATTTACAAATGTTTTCCCATTCCGTAGGTCACCTTTTCACTCTCTTGACTGTGTCCTTTGATACAAAGAAGATTTTTAATGTTGATAGCCCAATTTGTCTATTTTTACTTTTGTTACCTGTGCTTTTGGTGTCATAAGGGATAAGGGGAGTTCTTAACTATCAGTGCTTTCCAGGAGCAAGAGACTGAGGTAAAGTTAACAATGCCAACCATAATGTTCATTCTTAACTGTTACCATCAATCATCAAGGGGAAAAAACGTAGCACAGAATCTGCAATCCTTTACTACAACTTCATATTCAAAGAGCAGAGTGACAGGGTCCACTGAAGCCCAACGTGAAGAATCCCGGGGAGCATGCAGGACAGTTCTCCTGATGTGCAGACAAGCCCCTAATGCGATGCGGACAGAGGATGCACACATAGGGGTCAGCTGAGGGAGACGCACAACGAAGACTGGGTCTTCCACCTGCGGGCTGCTCTTAGAAGTAACCTTTCTCAGCTCTGTGCTGTCTATGCATCAACCTTAGCTTCTTCAGGAAGACTCCCTCTCCAGGGAGGCTTTGTCTTGACTTTCTTTCCCCCTACACCCTCAAGTAACCCACTCCTTTTCTCTTCCCCTCCCCAGGCGTTCAGCCATCCTTTTCCACGTGCTCCTGTTCTACCCTCATCCATGAACTCTCATGTACTTTCACCCTTTCAGCAAAGTGCCTGGGAAATAAAGAAAAGCCAGTTTAATCAGTTGGTCATGAGGTCAGGAAGATAGACATACACTCTGAAGACTGACTCCCACCTCCTTTATTTTTCCAAGTCCCTTTCACTTCATTAAAGTATCTTTCTGTTCTTGCTTTGGCTTTCTTTACAAAAAGCTGCCTTTTACTATTCAATTCCACCTGAGTTCAACCCTAGTGAAAGGAGTGCAAACGCCCAGGAAGAAGATGAGGAACCTGAGTAAGAGTGAGAGACAAAGGGAGAAACAAGCACTGACTAGAGAGTTTTCCACTATGGATCCATTCAAGAGAAAGAACCCAAGAGTCAAGAGTCCTGGAAAGCACACCATACATGTGGCTCAGCAACCAACCAGGACAACGCCAGATGTGCAAGAAAACATAGAACACCTGGTCTCAAGAAGTCCTGAGAGAGGCAAAATCAAGGCAGAAAGCCATGGAGTCACGAAAAAAAAAAAAAAAAAGCTCAAGGGAAGGCAAGTAATGTGGGACATTATCCTGGGAATGAGATGGGAATGAGATGAGCAAACCAAAGGAGAGGTCCCAAATCTCAGCCAGTTCATGTGCGAAGAAACTCAGAGAATCTCAGGGAGCTGTACATCCCATCAGGCCACTTCTTCAGTCCTGCCCCCCAGATGCCTGCCTCATCCTCTCCTTTCCCACAATTTTATAGGACCTTATAAATATTTAAATTTTCATCTAGAAATTCTACTAACACAAAAACAATACCTTTTAAAATGTTAAGTACTAAAGATACTATAAAAAGTAAATTATTTGTCCATCTCCAACCCAATTTCCTTTTTTGTAGAGTCAATAATTAGGAATAGACACTTGTGCATCTTTCAGAAAAATCTGAATTTCTATATTGGTATTTATACGAAGGTTATATTTATGTCGTGTTTTGCATCTTATTTTGTTCATTTAGTAATACATTTCAGAGAATTTTTCTTCATCAGCATTTCTTCATCTCCCTCTTTCTTTCAACAGCTTCACAGTATTCCACTGTGTTTATGCTATTTGCCTAACCAGTCACCTATCGATCCACATACGTTCATTGTGCCTATTCTTTTGTTATTACTGTCCCGACCCAGGGCAGGCAGCCCAAAATATCCCACAATGGTGTATTGATTATTTCAAAAGAAAGTTACTGGAAAAGCAGCCAGTACAAGAAGGGCATGTTGACCCTCCTTTGTCTCCTTGAACACACAAAATAAGTCAAATAACTCCCCTGTGAGGGTACCCTCGTTGCTCTATGAGGGCTGAGAGAGACACCCTAATTGCTAGAGTTAAGGATTCCAGAAGCCTGTATTTTTTACTAATTTGCTACCCTCTTTCTGTTTAGATTCCTCACTAATAATACTCAAACTTACATTTTTTTCTTCTGTCAATTCTTCACAAATTTGTTGTATCTTTGTCTAAAAAGTACAAAAAGGTGAGTGGTTTCATCATTTCTCTTGATATTCTTCATGATTTTCTACATGTACATTTTAAATTGTTTTTTTACTCCTGTTGATCTGGTCTTGTGTCAATTTTATTACTAATCTAGCCATAAAATTCAAGATGGGTGGAGGGGGACAGAATTCTTTCCCTCACCAAGATTACAAAGCTACTGCTAACTTGTATATTCTTAGAAATACATGAAAATGTCTGTATAATAAATTTTAAAAATGGAATTTCTTCCCTAAAAATAGATACACTTAAAATTTAGAAAGCACATAAATACTTACAAAAAAACATCAGTTTGCATTTCCATTAAAAGTATATAAGAAGTTTTTTAAATTTTAATTAGAGTTTGCATTCAACACTTTTTCATGTTAGTTTCAGGGGTACAGCACAGCACCCATACATTCATATGGGTTACCGAAAATGTGGTTGTAATAATTAAAAAGAAGTGTGTGAGCATGATTATTCATTTATACAGTATCATATCAACATTTTCAATTATATTTTATTGATTATGCTATTACAGTTGTCCCATTTCTCCCCCATCATTCCCCTCCACCCTGCACGCCGCCTCCCACCCATATTCCCCCCTTTAGTTCATGTCCATGGGTCATAAATTCTTTAGCTTCTACTTTTCCCACACTATTCTTGCCTTCCCCCTGTCTATTTTCTACCCACCATCTATACTACTTATTCTCTGTACCTTTTCCCCCTCTCTCCTCCTCCCACTCCCCTGTTGCTAACCATCCATGTAATCTCCATTTCTGTGGTTCTGCTGCTGTTCTACTTGTTTGCTTAGTTTACTTTTGTTTTAGGTGTGGTTGTTAATATCTGTGAGTTTGCTGTCTTTTTACTGTCCTATTTTTTATCTTCTTTTTCTTGGATAAGTCCCTTTAACATTTCATATAATAAGGGCTTGGTGATGATGAACTCCTTTAACTTGACCTTATCTGAGAAGCCCTTTATCTTCCCTTCCATTCTAAATGACAGCTTTGCTGGAGAGAGCAATCTTGGATGTAGGTCCTTGACTTTCATGACTTGGAATATTTCTTTCCAGCTCCTTCTTGCCTGTAAGGTCTCTTTTGAAAAATCAGCTGACAGTCTGATGGGAACTCCTTTGTAAGTGACTGTGCCCTTATCCCTTACTGCTTCTTGAATTCTCTCTTTCATTTTAATCTTGGCTAAGGTAATTATGATGTGCCTTGGTGTGTTCCTCCTTGGGTCCACCTTCTTTGGGATTCTCTGAGCTTCCTGGACTTCCTGGAAGTCTATTTCCTTTGCCAGATTGGGGAAGTTCTCCTTTATTATTTGTTCAAATAACTTTTCCATTTGTTGCTCTTCCTCTTCTGGTACCCCTATAATCTGGATGTTGGGATGTTTAAAGATGTCCTGGAGGTTCCTAAGCCTCTCATTTTTTTGAATTCTTGTTTCTTCATTCTTTTCTGTTTGGTTGTTTCTTTCTTCCTTCTGGTCCACTCCACTGATTTGAGTCCCAGGTTTCCTCCCATCACTATTGGTTCCCTGTGCATTTTTCTTCATTTCACTTATTATAGCCTTCATTTGTTCATCTAATTTGCGGCCAAAATCAACCAATTCTGTGAGCTTCCTAATCACCAGTGCTTTGAACTGTGCATTTGATAGGCTGGCTAGCTCTTGGTTGCTTAGATGAATTAGCTCTGGGGCTTTAATCTGTTCTCCTGCTTGAGCCATTTTTGGTTTTGGGTTTTTTGTTTGTTTGTTTGTTTTCTGGTCTGGTTGCACCTGTTATGTATGAGGGGTGGAGCCTTGAGTGTTTGCCAGGGTGGGGCAACCCAGTTGCTGGGTTGTGATGCTGGATGTGGGGGTGGGGTCTAAGAGGGAACAATGGTGCTTGCTCTGCTCTCTCCCAGATTCCAGTCCCCTTCGCTGCCTTCCCCAAGCAAATTGGGCCCTTCTGGTGCTGATTTCCATGTGGGTGGGCTTATGTACGTTCCAGGACCCTGTGGGTATCTCTAACAAACTCTCCTGTGAGGCTAGGATTCTCTCCCGGCACTTCAACCCCCACAGGTGTTTTCAATCAGTGCGTTTAGGCTTTATTTCCCCGCGCTGGGGCCCTGTGTTGTGCAGACTGTCTTGCTGCCCATTTTCACCTGGTTTATCTGCACACAAATGTGTGACCATGGTCAACCACCTTGTGCACCTCATTTGGTCTGCTCGTTGCTTCCCCACACTCGGTAGACACCACCTGTGAGGCTGGGTGTGCTAACCACCACCTGTGCACCCAGGACCACTAGCCATGACCCTGCCACAACCCCTCTCCACCGGCCACTGACTCCTCACCTCTTACTGGTCTGGGTGAATCGTTGTCGGACTTCTGCACAATTCAATTTTCTATCTGTTTTGATTGGGTTTTTTTTTTTTTGGGGGGGGGGTTCTATATTTTTATTGTCCTTAATCTTGGTTGTGAGTGTGTCCACCTACGCCTCCATCTTGGCCGGAAGTCCCCATATCAACATTTTTGATCCTGGCAAACCTGATGTAAAAATCATCTCCTAGATTTATTTATTTGTTCATTTGTTTAATTGAGTTCATTGGGTGATATTGACTAACAGAACTATATACGTTCCAGGTATATAATTCTACAGTACATCATCTGTGTACGAGTACTGTAATGTGTATTTGCCACCCCAAGTCATGTCTCCTTCCATCACCATTTACCCCCCTTTGCCCCCCTACCTCCCTTCACTGCCTTGCCATCTGGTGATCACTATACTGTTGCCTGTGTCTGTAAGGTTTATTTTTTCATTTATTAATACTTTTACCGTTTTGGTTATGAGTGAGGTTGCACCTGTTTCATATGTTTATAGGATACACACAGTACTCTCACAAACTGTTTTCTGCACATTTCAAAATTAGATTTATTACTGTTTGAAGGAATTATCACATATTAATGAGGGTAAGCTTTAAAGTCCTATGTCGCATCTGTTATAAATATAATTCTTAGTCTAACTTTGTTTACAGGATTTAGTCAACAGTTCATACCATATGATCTCACCATTAACAGGAACCTAATAAACAAAACAAACAAACAAGCACAATATAACCAAAGACACTGAAATTGAGAACAGGCTGACAGTCACCAGAGGGGAGAGGGGAAGGAATTTCAGGGGAAAAGGGGAAGGGTTTGGAGCAACAAGTATAAAAAACACATGGACAAAACTAGGGGGGGTGGATATGGGAGGGAGGTGGGGAGGTTGGAGTGGTGGGCTGGAATGGGAGTAAAAGACAGATAACTGTACAACAACAACAATTAAAATTTTAAAAAAAGAAAAGAGATTCATCTCAAGGCCTCTTTCTGCTCTCTCAAGCTCCACCTACCTTCTGTATATCCATCATTCCATCTTTCTGCCAACTCTTGCTGATCTTCTAAAAATTAAGTCAAAATATTACAACTCTGTGCTATAAACAAATGAAACAAAATGCTGTCTATTATTGATTGAGTATAATGTAACCCCCTATGCCTGGCATCCAAAACTCTACTGCTGTGAGTTACACAAATAGCTCCAGTAACTTTTTATCTGTGTCAGTGAAGGATGACAATAGTAACTATGCAGAAAAAAATCTTTTTTATTTTTATGTAATTGTTATTTTATATTTTAAACTAATGGTTTTTAAGTATTTTATCTTGCTGAGGAAGAAAACCTTTCCCATCTATTATGTAAACATTCTTCCACTTCCTTCTTGTATTTTTACAGAATTGTCTTAGAGAATGCAAGGTGAAAAGTCGGTTTAATTTTAACATTTGAATTGTTGGCAAATACAGAATTCATTTTCAGAATAAGAATAAATTAAACATCCAGATTTTCTTCCTCAGTGGCAGCTGATTGAAGTTCCAGTTGTATCAGACTCGGAATTCCCCCCTGCGTTTCTTCTCTGTTCTGGGCCTGGGCGCCGCTGCACGGGCCTCTCCGTCCTGCGGCCAGTGCAGGAAGCGCTGTGTCACTACAGTCCCGTGTGCGGCAGATTTCGTGCAGCCGCACGACTTTTTATTTTCCATTTAAAAATTCTATTTCCCCGAGCTCCAGAAGCGCCATTGGTTAGCGCGTGGTACTTACAAAAATTCTATTTCTTTTTTGTTTCTTTAATGGATTTTAGAGCTAGCTTTATTTGTTCTAAAAATAATTCAAAATTAGTAAGTTTTGTCAATGTGAGTCTACTAAATTTATAAATTAATTGAGGGAAAATTTACATCTTTATAATACTGAGTTTTCTATTCAAGCAAAAGTTACAGCCTTTTGTTTATTCAAGTAAAGTTGCTTAAAAAGTGTATGTATATCCTGCATATTTTTTGTTAAGCTTATGACTCGGTATTTACTTTTTTATGTGACATTATCCATGCAGTGTTTTCTTTATATTGCCTCACTTGGTGGCTGGGCTCTGGAAAATCAGTGATTTTTATGTTAAAGAAGTAGCTAGTCAAATGAATAATTTCCCTAGTTTTTTCTAATTGCATTTTAAATGGTTAACTCGGGCTGTCCAGAAATACAGTAAAATAATCTATAGATCATAGTAATTTCTCTTCTTCATTTTTAATTTTTGTGCCTCTGATTTTTTCACCTTTTCAGATACTGTTGGCTGGTGCTTCATGAAAAATTTTACATGAAAGCAGTGATAGTGGGTGTTCACTTTTCTATCAATACTGTAAACCAAAGGGGGGGAGTGGGGATGGCTGGGGTGGGGGGAAAATGGAGACAACTGTACTTGAACAACAATAAAAAACATGTGAAAAAATAAAATTGCCTTTTTGGTACTTTAAAAAAAAGAAAAAATAATTTGGGAAAAATATTTTTGCTATTAAATTTGGTAAACTCTGAAGAAGTTACATTTCTTTATAATAGGTCTAGAACACAGAAACCATTTGTGCAGTGTAAGTAGATTTTTATTTGTTAATATTTTAGTATTAAATTGGATAGCTTTTGAGGAAGAAGATCAATGCCACTTCTTATTTTTATGAAATAGAATATCATACCAGTGTTAAGTAATCGTACCAGTGTTACTTAACTTCTTGACTCACTTTCATGTTTTCATTGTTGCTCAGCTTTAAATTAGTCTTCCACTGAACCACAGTTAGTAAGGATAATAGTTGGACAAATTGAACCCTGTGAATAATTTACTTAAAAAATTAGAATGCATTGAATGCTTTTTCCTTAATAATAGGAAAATAATAAGATGTATGAGTTAAAATTAATATTTTCAGAATTATATATTACAAAGAGGCTATGTTTGTATATCGGAGAGGAGTAAAAGTTTAAGAAAATTAAATATATGTATAATAAGTAAGATTTGTATGTTTTCTTTTATTTCTCTATTTCTGCCAGATTTTTGCCAAAATAGATCATTTCCTTTATGATACCTTTTAATGAACAGTCTTGTGTTTCAGTGTAATTAATGTATCATTTTTTTCATTTGAAGTTAGTACCAGTTGTGACTGCTTCTGAAATATTTCTCTGCCCTGAAGTCACAAAGTTAGTCACTAACATTTTCTCCTAGAAGTTTTGAAGTTTTACCTTCAGTGTTCAATTTTTAATCCATCTAGAGTTGATTATAGTGTATATTGGGAGGTAGCAATCTAAGTTCTTTTTTCCCAGACTGATAACTATCTCATACTATTTATTAAATGCCCCAACTTCTCCCTTTTACAGTTGTCACATGTATTTGTGACACTAGAGGAGCCATGGATGCACCCAGCACTGGCTGATTCTTTCAGTACAACGTGAAATGGAAGCAGTGGCAGTGGGCATCCTCTGCGCCTTCTTACTGATATTAAAGGGAATGTTTTTAATATTGTATCATCAAAATGATACCCGCCAACAGAATTTAAAAGTGATCAGAAGATTTGAATAAATATTTAATCAAAGAAGATACATGAATGGCAAATAGCATATGAAAACTTTATCAATATCATGAGTCATCAAGAAAATACACATTAATACAAAATAAGATTCCTCTATGTACCCTCTGGAACAGGAAATAACCATCTTACAAATTTCTTGCATGACTGTGTGGAACACTTACTGGTTTCTGTTATTATTTTTATTATTCTACACTTATCCTGAAGACAAAAGAGATCCAGTAGAGGTTTTTGCTGAGATGCAATACAATTATAATTGTCTTTTTAAAAGATAACCTTGGCAGCAATGGGAAGGACTAGAGTGAAGTAATTTTAGGGGTCCAGAGGCCCAGAAGAAGGAGGCTGTTAGACACACTCTGAAGGAGAGTGAAAAGCTCAACCAATAGCCATGAGAAGTGGGGGAGCAGATTAAACAGCCATTACTGAGAGAGAAATTTGTCCAGTCTCACGCATGATTCAATATACAAGGTGTCAGGGTTCCAGAATCAGCCCATTGATAGTGCTGTCCTAACATACTGGATATTGAAATACAGTAAAAATTGCATAAATCGTATCACTTATCACTCTTATATTAGGGGATGATATTAATGAGGGCTAATTCCAATTAATTTGGGAACTACATAAAGGATAATCTTGACACCTTTTTGTTTGTTTTATAAAATGTTGAGATAAACATAATTAAATGCACCAATAATGATTCCCCTTATAGTATGTGCCACATGTGACACAGACACAACACACTTGCAACACAAAATTGGCACATCGGCTCAGAATAGACAGGAATAAAGCAACATGAGAAGCAAGTTTTCAGCTCAAACGGCAATGTGAGTTGTGTGTGCAGACACCCTAAAAATGGAAAAGAGATTTCATGCATTTTGAGCAGGAGGACTGGGTTTATTTCATGTGTTTAGCATATCTTGACAAGTTGAAAAAATATATAAAATGTCTTTCCTTAAATTTAGTCTAAAAGACTAAGCATGTGTTTTCATGATGGGTAACGGAATCATTTTTCCCTTCATCTTGGTCAGCTCTGGTTCAAAACGTTTGTTTCTACCTTACTGAGAAAGATCTTCCAAACTGAAGAAAATCTTCCTGAACAATTTTTATCTTTATCTTTTATTTTTTAATTGATTTTATTGGGGTGACACTGGTTAACAAAACTATGCAGGCTTCAGGTGCACAATTCCACAACACATCATCTGCACACCACGTTGCGCGGTCACCACCCCGGTACTGACAGGCTCGAGGAGCGTGAACTACTGCTTTTTCTCTCTTTTTAAAATATCTTCTTTGAGTATGTGTAGCCAAATATAACTGAGGGAGAAAGTTATATAATTTGGTACATTTTATAAATGTTTGCTTGTGCAGCCCAACTTGATACATCTTGGCCCCGATTTGTACTCAAAGAGAGAAGCCGCTTCACAAACTGTGCCTCAGTTACGTTTACTGAACAGTAGCTCCCCCAATGCCAGAATTATCAATGAACTTGTCCCCAGTTTGTGTTTCTGCTACCACATAACACTCGATTCCTTGGGACCACTGAGCATCTTCCCCCAGATTTAGGTATGAATCACGGAACATGTAATGTCCCGGGTCAGCCTTCTGGAAACAACACGGACTTCCATCTTCCTGGAGGAAGGATCAAATTGACAACCTAATCCTCAAGAAGATAATTTCGAAGGTAGGATGCCTCTCCCAGGACCCAAAGTCAGCTGTTTCAGTGAGTGGTGCGTCACAGATAAATACTTTTCGCTCTTCCATTGACCCACTTCTTACTATTTGATGCATAATTAATATTGAGGTCAGAGTTGTCACATTCTCAAACTTCCTGCTTTGCAACTTTTGGCTTTCCTGGTGACAATTTACAGTGCTGTGCAAGCTTGAAGCGGTAGCCCCTGATTTGGAGGAAAGGGGAGATTTCTGCATCGAAAGAAAATAGGCCTAGAGAGATAAAAGCTACATTTGCCATACAAACACCTTAATTTCAGCTGATTCAGAACTTGGGTCTGATATCTATCTTTTCCGAGTGGTTATTTCCTCCTATAAATGAGAATGATACAAAGAGCCCCCTCCACTGCACACACACAGGATTTTGGTGAAAAGCAAACAAGTTAAAAATTGTGAAGGCATTTTGAAAAGAGCAAAACATTTGGAAATGCAAGAAATGGCATAGGAATCAGTTCTCCAAAAACAACGGTGCCTCTACATGCAGCTGAGGACTTCAGACCAGCACGCAAACCAGCCATTGGCGTATAAAACAGCTTCACAAATAGCTAACATGTACATGTACTATATATACACTCCTTCGAACATGGGTTATGTTCTCACACACGGTTGATTCCGTATGATCATATTAGAATGAGAAAGTCATTGCTGAACAAATTTAATCTAGATCCTTTACTGAGTGTATTCTTCTGGGAAATCTATAGGCCTGGGGGGGGGGGCGGGGCGGGGCGCGCGAGTCAAGTGTTCTCAAACACTGATGCTGTTGACCATGGTCTCTACATGACCATTAATTTCTTCTGCAAAACTTTAAGGTAAAACTTTATGTTGCATTGTCCCTTACATACTGCCCAATACTGAGCCTACACCAGGTGAATGGAGTCATCCGCCCAAGTGTTTTGACATCCAAAGAAAGCACTGTCCAGTTATTGATTCTATTTTCTAAGGAATTAAATCTGTCAATTTAGAAATTGCCATCATATGATTGCTTGCTTTGAAATTTTGCCAAGATAACAGTTTTCATCATCCTGCTCTTATGAAATTCACCACCTATTTGTTAATAAATAAATAAGTCGGAACCTGGGCATTATCTCAAATTCAACCACCAGAACTTCCAGTAACTCAGCATATTCTTTAAATTATTGATCGAGACGTTGCTTCTAGAATTATCAGCATTGGATATGAGAATATCAAATCAGCACATACCACTTTAACTACAATCATTGAGTAAAATCTCTAGCAATCACAGTCCTATGCTAAAACAAGCAAAACCTATGAAAGAAATAATATAGAGCTGCCCAGAAAATCAAGGTGTATTAACTACTCTAAGATTTGAGTCCTACTCTTTGTTATATAACTTAATTACTGTGTGACCTTTGGAAACCCACTCAACCCCCCAATTCTGGATTTGTAAATGGAGACACCTTCCTGACTGCTTTACAGAATGAGGAATGTGTCAGCAAGTCCTTAAGCAGTAAATTCCTATCTATCCACAATTAAAGTGTGATTATTAATGGAAGAGCATAGCAAGAGGTGTTTCTGTGCCTGCTGGCATCTATTTGCAATTGTTACTGTGTTGTTGCTTTTTAAAAGGCACATTACACCAAGTGTTTTTTGTCTGCAAGTCTCAAGATGTGATCGCTTATCCACATCCCCATTCTTCACACCCTGGGTGAACATTGCTCAACATTTCTTCGCAGGCTTTGCAAGACCAACTTTCAGCTGCAAATGTGAAACAAAGCATAGGCTTGGGAGAGAAAACATTACCCTGATCGAATTTGCTCGCATGTACCAGTGTTCCTACTGGGCTTATCAAACAACCCAACGCATAGGCACCAGGCTACAAGCTCCGTGTTTTGTTCGCTGCTGTGTCTCCAGTCTCTAGAATAGTGGCTGGCACAGAGAAGGCATAAAACTTTTCCAAATCAATTAATTAACACTACTTTAGTGCCATTGGCACATCCACCTGCAAAGGGTGTTGGATATGTACCATCTCAAGTCTGCTGAAATTCAGGGTTTCCAAAGAACACCAATCACCAATCTGTTTGATAAATGTTATATATAATATTTATACTTTTACATAGTCACATATACATGATATGATTTGGTACTTGGTGGTAATTCGAAGTAAAAAGAGCTGAAATGTTCAAAGCATGGAATGTCACAAATAGAAGGTTTTCTTAAATATTAAATGGGAATAATTGTTCATTTCAAGCTGTATTGAGATATTCCTGACTTGAATTTGAGGATTTTTTTCCATTTTTAAAAACACTATGCTGTTGATAGAAAGAAATCTTTTGTGTTTGAAAACCTTACAGTGCCTAAATATTGTCATCTTGAATACTGACTTTCATTGTGCAACAGAATAAATAAAGATTAAGTTTGATTTTGTTTCAATCCCAGAAAATACACTAAGCTTGGCTTTTGAGAATAAACCTTCTTTACCAGTTATCTTTACTGGTATTTTGCTTCTTGTTTTAATATTAAGACTGTAGGGTACAGAAAAAAACTCTCCTTACTATGAAGACATCACTGAAATTATTTTGGTAAATACACGTTTTACTCAGGCATTTGTAGCTCTATGACAAACCACTTTTGTTTTCTCTGAACTCTGACTCGGACACCAGCCCGCAGTGGCCATGGTATTATGGATGACATAAGATACCGAGTCCTGTGGAGGGGGGACTGCACCCCTACTGTCTGTAGGGGAGAGCGCCTCGGAGTGCCTCGGCCACACTCTCAAGAGGACAACACGTCGACCGACCCTTGCCTTGACAAGCTTTTATTGGGTTCAATTAGCAGAGGAATACAGGTAAAGTTCATTAATCATTGTCAGACAGTAAGGATCAAACAACAGATAGCTAGAGGGCTTATTCTGAGTCAGGGTCCATTAGCTAAAGGGCTACAAAATTTTGGAAAGCAAACTCATTTCCTGCTCAGACCCTTATCATTTAATTGAGAGCATTCTTAGCAAAGCAGGTCTCACAGGATTTTTTGTATTCTTTCTCAGGCCCGATCACCCGGGGAACCAGCCCTTTCCAGCACAGGGCTGCACCCCCTCTGTCAGTGTTTCAGCCTAAATCAGGCAGGGGAAGTAAGGCAGCCAAGAGATCAGGAGACTTCTCACAGACAGAATGAGGACTCAGGCTATGTCAAAGCTGAGGGGCAAGGGTCCATCACCCGCTTTTGTTATAGCCCCCCAAGTCCTTCCCTGGGGGCTCCCCATGATCCTGCCTGTCTTAGGTCATTCCTCCCTTGAGGAATGTTACCCGTCATTGGCTAACCAATCAAGCATTGGGGGCCAGGCAGGGTGAAGTAAAAGGAACAGAGGTGGTACCCCTGCCAGGGAGATAAGCTTTGTCTCCTTAATGGCTTAGGGTCTGAAGGTCCCTCACTCAGCCTTAGCCATGGTGGGGGGTGGGGAGGGGTTTACAGCTTCTGAAACCAGGCAGGGCGGTTCCCAACAGAACTCCACCTTCTCAGATTTCAAACTACCAGACAAAAAGATAAGCCTCAACTCCCTCATCCCTGTGTCACCACCTGTTCGTTTAGAAGCTTCAGGACTCTCTCACAAATTAGTGTGATTGTAGTGTATTCTCCACACAGGGTCAATCAAGATTATTTATGAACATCCAAAAACAACAATATGGTTTAGAAACACAGTAAAAATTTGGAATCTTAGCTGAAGCATTGCTGCGATTCAAGCATCACCACACCACACACAATGGGCGGAATTATTTGTGTCAACGCTGCCGTGTCAAGGAAACTTACCCATTCTCTTTAAGACTGAGATCTGGGTGGTGATATGCTGTATTTTCACTTTTAAGCTCAGGTTATTACATTCTCCCTGGGATTGAGGCCAAACATATACCTGCTTAAATATGTGTAGCCCATCTAATTCAAAATAATTTATTTAATTTCCCCTCAGATTGCCTGGAAATCCAGCCCCATGTCTATTCTGTGACTGCTTCCTGAGCAGAAAGGTCAAGTCTGAGGAACTGGGGAATGGGCAATGTACTTTATAGATAAATGAAGTAGGTTTCTCATGTTCAGAAATCAAATCAGAACCAGAATTCAGATTTGATCTGGTGAAATGATAAATCAAATTTTCATGAATTAAATTAATACAAATCATTTCTTCCTTCTAATTGCAACCTCCATCATGCCATGTCTAGAAAATGCCAGAAGACTCTGCCTGGCATCTCACCAGGGTCTTCAATGTCCCTCGTCGGGCTCTCAGGATCATCTATTCTGCAAGCAGTCATGTGAGGGGCCTCGGGGACACGAAAACCATAGGATGCAGCCATTGTGTTGTGCTTATTATAGGCCTGCTCCCAAATATTTTTTGAACTAGATCTTGAAGAGAAAGTGGAAAGCAAATTCCAGGGGAAGGGTACAAAGTGAGCTAAAGAATTAAAGTAGGAAAGAGGGGCCATGAGAGTAAAGCATGAAGCCGTGAAGCCTGATGCCACCTTCCAGTGACCGAAAAGCCTTTCTTCCATCTGACAACACCCAGCTTCACCCCAGTGCTGTCTGGTGCAACGCTCTCTGGTAATCAGAAAATCTTTATTTTATTTTTCAATTACAGTTTACACTCATTATTATTTGTATTAGCCTCAGGTGTGCTAATTATTTGTATTAGCTTCAGGTGTAGCAGCATAGTGGTTAAAAAATCACAGACTTTACAAAGTGGTCCCCCCAATACTTCAAGTGCCCGTCTGGCATTATACACTGTTATTACCATGTTTTTTACCATGTTTCCTGTGCTGTACTTTACATCCTGGTGACTATTTTATAACTGCCAACATGTGCTTCTTAATTCCTTCAGCTTTTCACCCAGTTCCTCTATTTCCCTCCCCTCTGACAACCATCAGTCTGTTCTCTATATCTATGAGTCTGTTTCAAATTTGTTTGCTTGGTTTTGTTCTTTAGATCTCACATATCAACCATAAGAATACAAACACACACTCACACGGTATATATGTAAAATATATACCGTGTGTGTGTGTGTGTGTGTGTGTAAACAGACCACTTATTCAAGCCAAGTCATGGCAATCTAAGTGCTCAGAAGCACTTGAAATAATCATCAATATTGGTTAATAAAAATAAAGCTGGGATTACAGCTAGGAGGTGGGAGTGCCCTCCACCCTCTCTGTGAAACCTCTGTTTGGACACTAGGGAAAGTTACTCGCTGGGAAAATGCAGCAGCTCTGCCTTGGGCCCCCCCAGCTTGGCTGTCATTCCAGTTGCCTTCAATCTTCTTGCACCCTTGTCTGTAGAATACATCCAACTTTGCAGAGACTTTTGAGATTGCATAAATGGCCTTGTGACAAACAGTGAGTTGTCCAGGTTGTCTCTATTTCTTCCCCCCATCTCCCATCCAAGAAAAGTTCCTAGCTCTCTCCTTTCTTTTTTCCTAAGAGTTTAACCACTAGTTTAATGTTTGACAACCGGTTGTTCATTTGTTTATGAGTCCTTTGCTCACCAGTAAAATGTGAATGCTTCCAGGACAGGAGCCATGTCTCTTCCTCTCTTCATCCCCAGAGAATAGCATAGAGACCATGCATAGTATGTTATTCAATGTAACTAGTGTGGGGGGCACATATGGAGAGCTGAGGGTAGGAGAGTAGGTGCTTGGACTCCACCAGGAATCAGATCCTGTAGGACCCTACAGGCTCTGTTGAGGCATGTGTGGGCTCAAGAAAAGTGACTCAACTCTTCATTACATACATTATTTTATTTAATGTTTCAGGAACACCTTACAGAAGTAACATTATTGTCTCTTTGTTATAGATGAGGAAGTTGAACTTCAAAATTAAGTAGCTTGCCCAAGGTCTCTCACCGAGTAAATGGAGAGTCTGGACTGGGATGTAGCTCTGAGAGACACCAAGTTCATATGTTTAATTATTATTTCACACTTTCACTCCAAGAATTTGAATTCAAATCATGGTGATGGCAAGCAGGTGAGTTAACTATCCCCACATGTCAACAGGGACATCATTTATAAAGATTGCACAAAGAATCAAAATTAGTATCTCCAGTTATGAATCAGGAAGTCTTAGTTGCACACTTGTTTCCAACTGGAATCTGAGATTAAGACAATTAGACAGATTCTAAATGTCTTTTCTGAC
The DNA here is from genome assembly GCA_004027475.1 of Anoura caudifer. NCBI lineage: Eukaryota > Metazoa > Chordata > Mammalia > Chiroptera > Phyllostomidae > Anoura > Anoura caudifer. Next base: position 300,073 of record PVKU01000664.1, on the reverse strand, counting down.
AGATTTGTCCCAGGGCAGCAAAGGAAGCTGGGTTTATTCTTCTCCTTGAACATTTCCCATCAAAAATGGCACCTCTGACAAAGCTCTTAGTTACGTTATTCGTCTATATGGAAACAGAGCATCTTTCCTGATGGGATCAAAGACATCAAAGTATGAGCTTCCAAAGCCTTTCCCTTCATCCATCTTCTAAAGAAGATTCTGTTTGTGCTGCTGGGCTGGTGAATGTAACATGTTGGGAGAAGGGAGGAAAAACCTGAGAGGAATTTGACTGGCTAAACAAGGAAGGTCACGATGAAAGAGGAGAGGAAGGCAGGCAGTGGGATGAATGGGAAGGGAGCAAGCACTCTGAGAGAGAGGTGAAGAAGACAGATTCAGGAAGAATAGCAGCCACGCTGAGGGAGATCCTAGTGAGGAAGACACCTAAAGAGAATATTAAAGGCACTTGGCTATTGCATTGAGAAGACATCTTACAGACTCCTCAAGGAGAAATTTACCATGTTCTTAAATATTTTGAGGCTGGAATATGTGTTTTTTTTTTTTAATGTTTCATCATGGCAAGATGGGACTTAAGAGATGCAAGAATGTACAGTGTGGACTTGACTTATATCTTGCAGGACTGTAGGAATTTCTCTCTTTCTCTCTCTCATATTTTACATTTAAGAAAGCAAGTATGGCTAGGTGAAAAAAACTAGTCCAAGTCACACATATGATCTGCAGTGATACTTAGATGTGAATATATGTATAAACAACCTCTTTTCAAAAGGAAAGCAAGGCAACTCACATAATATGTAAGTCAGTATAAAGTCTAAGTAAATTGCATTTCCTCAAGGTGGTTCTACAATCTTCCCCTCCCTAGAAAAATCCTAGAAAATGGTAGAAATATTCTTAAAACAAAATTAAAACATAAATATGTACATTATGTATGTTCATTATGTAAAACAAAATTTAAAAATATATTCATTTGTATATCTAAATTATATATAAGCCAAATATGTGTGTGTTTGAACAAGAAGGGGAACTTGCAATGAGTCAAAAACTGAGAAAATCCTGAGAAACAAGAAGGAGATAGAGAGTGTGAAGAAAAGACACAGCCATATGGAAAAGCTGCCACTCAGGACATGAAAAAAAAAAAAAAAACTACTGTAAACAGCAGAGGAGCAAACCTAAGGGGATTCTGTACTCAGAAGAGGCAGAAGCTCAGAGCAGGAAGGGCACCACATGGGGGATTGGTGGGATTACCCTCATGAAAGCGATCCTGTGAGTTAACCTCAGGACAGATACCACACCAGGCATGGCTGCCTGCCTACAAGCAGAGCCTGTGAGTGTTGTATCTTGGGTTCTAGAGTAACAGCAGAATCTGGGTGACCTGGCCACGTAGGGGGGAAATAGGGGGACACGTAGCTAGATCCTCGCAGGCCTGGAGGCACACAGTCCATGTACGCTTCTCTGTTCCCTGGGAAGAATACAGCAGCTCCGTCCAGCCCATCCTTCCAAGCCAGCTGTACAGCACAGGGGATGCCAAGCACAATATGGTACCTGACAAGGATGGTGATGGCAGCGGCATGAGAGCTGGAAGGAAATAACTAAGGAAATAGGTAAAGAGCAAATAAGAAAAGGAAACCGTAGATAAAGTCAAAAGTTAGGTTACCATACAAAAGGAATGATATGAAGTCCTCTACATTTGTTAGATATGGTTCATGGAACTAATTGCAACTGCCAATAAAAAGTGTATTAATTTGTTAGATGTGTCATAACAAAGTACAAAGATGGAGTTACTTAAACAACAGAAACGTACTTTTTCATATTTCTGGAGGCTAGAAGTCCGAGATCAAGATGGCAGCAAAAGTGGTTATTTCTGTGGTCTCCTGACTGTGGCTTGCAGATACGATCTTCTCTCTCTGCCCTCACGATGTCTTCCCTCTGTGCTTGCCTCTGCCCTAAACTCTTCTTACAAGGATGCCCATCAGATTGGATTGGACTCCATAAGAATAAACTTATTTTAACTTGGTAATTTTTTAGTGGCCCTATCTCCAAAAGCAGTCATATTCTGAGGTTTAGGGGGTTAAGAGTTCAACATGGGAATTTTGGGTGAACACAGTTGAACCCATAGCACAAAGGCAGAGCTTGAGTAACTATATGGTTTTCTACCTCCACAAGACAAAGATAAAGCAGATGCTCAGGAAAAGCAGGCATATTCCTATTACCAATGACTGAAAAAACACCTCACTTAGATTCTCAGAAAGAGGGTTGAGTAGCTGGGTGAGAAATTCTTCTAACAATATCCTTATAGTAAATACAGTGCATTCATAGCACTATTTTCTATAACAATCTTGAATGTAGGTCAAAGGAATAGTGCTAAAATGCAGCTTAGTAAAAGTATATCTACAAAGATGTAAACTCACATGATGCTTTAGCTTATTCCCAGAATATCTGAAAGAATGAATAAATGGTTTTCTTTATTTTTTAAAAAAAAAAGCTTCCATGTGGAGGGCTGGGGCGGTGGGCTGGGATGGGAGTAGAAGACAGAAAACTGTACAAGAACAACGATTAAAATAAAAATAAAAAAATAAAATGACACCTTTAACATTAGTAATATTCATTCATGTAATAATGCTGAGGAGTTTCACACTTATTTAAAATAATTATGCATTCACCTAAAAAAAAAAGCTTCCATAAATGTTTTTTAATCCAGTCCTTCAGAAGGCTTGATAAAGGGAAATCCTGAAGTTTTACTTCCAAAAAGAAGCTGTGGTCTGTGTTGCTATTTCAGTGCAGCTCCAAACGGTCAGGTCAGCCGAGCTGGGTAACCTATCCTTCTGAGAAGAGAGTTTGACAGTTTTGCTTAATGGTGAGGGCAGGTGCTCTGCAATCCACCTGACTGCAAATAACCTCTGATCTGCAACCTGTTAGGACAAACCTGGAGCAGATATCCTCATTGACCCATCCATGGTTGTTCCTCAGCTATAAATCAGGGAGCCTGGCAGATAAAAGCCAGATGAGTTACTGTGTGTGAATCACTTACAACAGTATCTGCCCCAGAACACCACCCTATTGGGTATGAGTATTCCTTATGAGGAAAGCTAAGGAGCTTTCAATAATAGACAGCGGCCCCCCAAACAGGCCTGATACATCTTCTGACTTTCTATACGTAACCAACGTCAAAGCAAAGCTTATTCCCTGGATATGTTGCAGTGCAGCGGCTTTTGTATGTGAGCGTTGTTAGCAGCATCTGTTTGGGGTGGTTATTAAATTCACACTGCAGGTTCTCTCCCCAGAGTTTCTGACATAGTAGGTGTGGGATGCAAGCCCAAATTTTACATTTCATAAGTTCCCACACTACGATGATGTCATGGTTCCTAATCCACGCTCAATCACCGGCTTTTGGACCCTGAGAAAGTATATCACTTCTTTCAGCTGCACTTTCTTATCTGGAAAACAGGGATGAAGAGAGCCTGAGCCTAACAGTGAGCCGGGGAGGCTGAAAGAGCAGCTAGCCCTGCACCGCCACTTCCAGATCCTTTTGGGGTTCTCTCCAGTGCACCCAGCTGCTGCCCTCTGCTTGGGAGCACATCAAGGCTAATAGGATGTTCTTTCTCTCTCAGTTTTGGTTCAGGCCCCAAAACTGAGCACAAAACGACCGGGGCAATCCCCCTCATTTCAAAGTGGGGTGCCAGGTGAAGTACTCGGAACTTCTGAAGGAGATAACCAAGCACTCCTTTTAGGGGGATGTTAAAAAGCCTTGAGTTGAAAGGAAGTACCTCTTGCTGTGGGGGTGTTTCTGAGGATTAAACTAAGCAATCCATGTGAGAAAGTACGCATACCCACACTTTCCCTGGTTAATTAAGTATTGATCAGGCTGAGAGAACAGCAACTCCAGATCTCTGCACTGCAAGTCAAGGAAGGCCTTTCAGGGGCCTTATCTTGCCTCCATTCTCTGGCTCCCACCCTGGAAGAATCAGTTAGTCCCAAGCATTGCTGGTTACCACCAAGCAGAGGAGAGCCAGACGGAGAAGTAGAGAGAACAGCAAGCCGACTCCCGCGTCCTCACTGCTGTTTCCCTTTCGCAGCATCTCGAACTGGAGGAAGAAACAGCTGTATACTGTGATAAAGTTCTGAATTGTCATTATTGCAATAGACTGGGTAATTTTGCTTCTAAAATGAGAATTCTTTTACAATGAGAAGTACCAGAAGACTTACTATTATAAAGAATCCAGAAAAATAACGTACCTCCAGTGAATTTCATCCAGGGACAGGGGAAAAAAAATTAGCTCACAGAACACATTTGAATGGCTAATAAGGATGAAAATCAAGCTGCTTTAGAGTGGCAGCCCTTAGGTTTGGGTCTTTTTAAGGTACCATATACCTACCTACATACACCTATACATCCCATGTTACCCAACCATGTCTTTTGGTTCTGAGATTTTGCTTCCTCTCAACATTCACCAGATGAGGGACTATCTTTATTTTAACGCCATTTTCAAGGGAAAGACATGTGATCATTTGGAGCAGTTTTCAGAAGCCCAAATATAGCATCTTAAAAATACTTCTTCAGTGACTATTTGAAATAGAATGCAGACGTGATGAAATAAGCAAAATATGTTCTTTTTATAGTTAATACATATAAAAGACACCTTTTTTAAAAAGCTCTAGGAAACCTATCATAGTCCAGGTTAACCACTGTTTTCAGGAAAAATGCTTCTCTGCTATTGGCTTGTTTTCCAACCCAAATCATTACTTGTTTCTATTTTCAATCCTAAATGATGCACATCTACCAGAAAAACATCTGAACTTTTTAGTATATGGAGCAAGATTTATATTCTCCTTATGCTTTCAAATCACTTTCATGGCCACATGTGACATAGTGTAGGAGCATCCTGAAGGATGTAGCTGTGAGAAGCTAGGACTCAGGCACACTGAACGTTTTGCAGTGAGCTTGTTCATGGGACCTGATTGCTCCCACATTATTTGTACTCGACAACATTCTGAATTGCATTTTTTCATTTGTTTCTTAGGCAATTTTTATTAAAAATTGAATTATATTTATTGTTTTCAACAAAAATAACATCCGCAGTAGCTCTAATTTACCTCCAAACTAAGACACATTTGTACAAAACATGTTTGTCTAGCTTTATACTTGAAATAACTGCTTTTCATTGAAAAAGCAGTCTATTATCCGGTCTATTGTAATAATGACAACTCAGAACTTTATCACACTATGAAGCTGTTTCTTCCTCCAGTTCCAGATACTTTTATTGGAAAAGCAGTTCATTAGTCTTAAAAAAATCCACAAACAAAATAGAATTCACAAACAAAATGGTGATTCTCCAACTCATTGTGTGATTTTTGGCACATCCCAACTGTACATCAGGATTTACCTGGCCATGAAAAAAATTCAAGGAATTTTTTCCCTAATGTCTCAAGATAAGTAAGAACTATTTTTTAAAGGTGTTACTCCACCCTCACCCTTTTTCCTTTTTCCTTAACTTAAGCCTAGTATAATGTTCTACATCTAATTCATTGTTGAAGCTCAATAAATATCACAATCTCTTACATTATAAAGAACTAGAATAAGAATTATAAAGATAAAATAGAATTAAAAATAGAATTTCAGTCACTGATAATAAATTCTACCTCCCCAAAATGACTTCCATCATTACTATATAAATATCCCACACCACTATCTAAGTTTTGATTGGAACATTATGTGAGAAAACAATGTCACGCAACTTGGGTTCTAATCTTGACGCCGCCATAATCCACCTGCGATACATACGATAGGCTATTTATCTCTTACTGAGCTCTAGAGTTACATTACCCAGTGAGCACAGCAGTTGAGAGGATCCAGCCAGTTAAGAAAGTGCAGGGTGATTTCAAAACAAAACCAAATCTGCCCTTAGAACCAGTCAGCACCATGTCCGTGTGGAGACCTTGGGCAAGTCATATGACCTGTATGTCTCTCTCCACCTCCAAAACATGGAGCTGGTATTAATGTAAAGTTTATAGGATGCTTTTTTAAAAATTTTATTGCATTTTTGCCATTACCATGTGGGTCCCTTATATTCCCTTCCCCCGATAGGGTTCTTAAAACAATTAGATGTCACAATACATGTTAAATATATAGCACATTATAGGTGCTCAATAAGTGGCCATTGAATTTATTACTCATCTATGTGAAAATCTTTTGGGGGAATATGAAGGGATTTGCATATGCAGGTCATTAACACCACATAATATATTCATGTAATTAGGCAAAGAAGGACTTTTCTCAGGGTCACTGTAAAGGTTCACTTCTTACATTTTAAAAAATCCACGAGTCCACTTACAGTTGACCACTAAAACAATGACGTCTACCACTACCTTAACACCTCCTTTTACAGACAAAGATGACTATCAATTAAATACAGGCTGTCATTACAAACAAACACTTCCTTTCTCTAGCTGCTTGCCTCATAGGTTTCCAAATCAGGAAAACCTCATTCCCAAGCCACAGTGTTGCTCATACTTCTATATTGTGGTTAACATCGTTTTACAAACAAATATTTATTTTCAAACTGAATTGCATAGACTTTTAACCTCTAAACCAATCCCAAGTAAAGGCATGAATGGTAATAACTCCCCCAATCTTGTAAGAATTATATGCTGCAAATGATGTATAGCGGGAGCTGGAAAACACAACTCAAGCCCGTGCCCTTCCCTGTCCTGCCTGTTACAGTACAGAGCATTTGTAGGTTTCCCTGTGCTGATAGAACACTGGAAGGAGGCAGCTTTTGTAATAGGATCATTGGCTGAAATGAAATGAGTCAACCTGATCAATAGAAATTGCACATGCAGCAAGGAGCTCTTAATGGATCTTAATCTCCATTAGGCTGAGTTGGAGGAAGTTGCAGGGGAAGCTGCATCACATTTCAGCAATTTATAATGGCATCGTGGTCCGCGAGCAGCTTTCAGGGGCTGGGAGAATTCATCCTGGGTGCTCTGGGACAACCATCAATGGGATGGTAGACTGTTGCATCATCGGTGTCCAGGAAATGCTCTGGGGGATACTCGGGAGAATTGTCTCCAAGGCTTATGAAAATTTTAGCAGGAATCCATGGTGGGTCAACCAGAAGAACATTAGCACATGAAGCTTTTCTGTCATGTGTAATTAAATGTGGTTTGGAATCCCTTAGACATGAGTTATAAAACCAGAAGGAACAGTTCCAAGTTTGTTAGCAGAGGCTCGGAAAGGGTGGGCTAAGGGGACAACGACAGTATCAGGTTTTCCAGTAGTAGATACAATTCTCATGTGGCACATGGAAATCTCAAAAAAAAAAAAAAAAAACCCTCATGTTTGGGTACCCAAAATGTTAAACTAACTGCCTCTTAATTTAATATATAATGGGGAAAGCTCCATGTGGAAATTCAAAAGAAAAGGAAAATTGCTCACAATTTAGAAGACTGCCCATTGTATGTGCACTTGGAAATTACAGCACAATATCTCCTAATTAATGCTGATTGAGTATTTTGATTTCAAAAATTGAAAAGCATAATACATGGACATTGCATTACACATTCAAATACCCTCCCCACTAAATCCTCGGTGTCAGAGACCAAAATAAAGAAGGCAATGGCAAATTGCTTCACTGCTTTTTTCTTACCTTAAGTGAAACTTTAGCATTATAAATTTTAATAAAAGCAAAATTGCCTTGTGCTATGGCAAGAAAAATGTATCCCAAATATGTGGGCTACCTAATTAGGAGTGTGAAGGGGTTCTTCTGTGCTCCGGCAATAATTCCGAATGCGCAGGCTTTCTTCCTGTACGAGGCTGTGACATGTCACTTTTCTATTATCACAGCACTTCATCACTGCGTATCGTGATTGTTCATTTCCATGTCTGCCTCTCAACTTGATTTTTCCTAGATGAATTGTGAATCCCTTGAAAACCAAAATGTGCCTTTTCATCATTTTATGCTCTGTTCCCAAGACAGTGTTGATATAAAATGAACACACAATACATTTTTATTGACTAAATACAAAAATTTATTTTCTCTACCATAATCTTTCCATGAGGCATTTATTTTAGAAAGGTCTAAGAGAATTTTGGAGACATGTCAGAAGACCACCTTGACATAAAAAACTAAAATAGGAAAAAAGACAGATTTGTATATTTATCTGGCTACATCTATAATAAATAATATAATAGCATCTATAAATATTTCAGGTAGGCTACATTATTGTCTTCAGTCATGAATTTTAAAAACTCAGTCACAAAATTTTAATATCTTGAATTTTTTTCCACTAATATCCTGTGAATGATGGAAAAAAGCTAAGTAGCCAAATATGTTTTATTCTCTTTTTTGTACATATGTTTCTTATGTGTGTTCCTATGTGTGTGTCTATGTGTGACTGAACACAGACAGGAAAGAAAGTGCATTATGTAAAGTAATTATTGATGCTATAAGGACTATGCAATAATTTACATTTTAATTATCTTATCATTATCTATCAATTGCTTCTATCATGGCACTTTCGAAACAGTCAACCTTATATAACGTGCCTAGCACACACAGTAGGGACCCAATAAATATTGTTGAAATAGTAAGTGAGTGCATCTTCTTCCAAAAACAATAATAGGAGGAGGCATCCAGCTTCCGTACAGTATCATAGTCTTGGTTCCCAACACGTGAGACAACCTTCCTTTCTATTTTGAACCGGAGACTTGATACACACAGAGCATGTGCTCCACCACTGAGCTACATCCCCCACAGTTTTGAAATGATCACTCTGACCTCCTTGGAGTATCAGAACGCCTTTACTTGCCTCCAACAACCTGCAAGCATATTTGATTATCTGGGCAGATAGGAGAGAAAGTGCTTCTGGTAATGAAACTATTGATGGCATAACACAGTTCTAAAAAATTTCATTTTAATTTATTAATTATTATGAAAATATAATGGTTAAATACAGTGAGAATTTCAATCTACTGGATTTAGTAGTATTTAACTCATCCTGTCTTTTGAAAGAAGTTTCTTCTTTACATACAATCTTGATCACTAATAAGCTTAAATCAGCTATCTTATACCATTGGAACTGGGGGGAAAGAATTTGCCAAAATATGCCTTGATTTATAGTACTGGTTGTTGACAACGTAGCAAATGCAGATTTTCTTTAAAATTACCAAAAGAGCCTTTCACCAACAATTTCTTTCAGTTAAAAAAAATCCTGGAATGCAGTAATTACAACAGACCCACTCCAGTGGGAGGTTTGGGGCTCAGCCGTAAGGCACAATTGAGTGCAGGTTCTGAGACAGTGCCTGTCTCTATCAGTGACTAGACAAATCGCATCACTGAGCCGTCATGGTGTCTGCGTTTTGTAGGTTCCAGGAACTGGCCTAACTGGGAGCCTAGAACTCTATCCACTCTAAAATATCTGATCAATCACTTACGATTAGAAAAGATGACCCCAGGAGAAGGTCTCTTACCGAGGAATCTCTTAAGAATTCATCTTAAGTAAACCCAGTTTTTTAAACTTGTGTACTGTAATTAGCTCTAGTCCCCTGGGAAGAATATAAAATAGTTTGCCTTGTCTTCCAAAATAAAAATGTTTTATCTGTTCAAAACAATATACCAATTGGACTACTGGGCATATTTTCCCCAAAAATATAGCAGGTTAATTCTAAACACATTTTAGGGCCACAATTTTTTTTTCCAAAAGGAGTAACTGTGTAAGGAGTAAGAGGATTGTAGGCACAAGTTTATCATTGTGATCAGCTTCATAGAATGTTTTATCTTCATGAAATATCACCAAAAAAGCAAGTTAAGGTCACTTATGAAATGCACCAGCAATATTATCTGGTACAGTAGTCATGACAGCAGATATTCGGGAGTCAGATCTTCCTGGTTTGAATTCAGGATTCTCCAGTTACCAGCTGTTGTTAATATCTCCTCAGTTTGTCATCTGTAAAATGAGAATAATAAAAGCATGTACCTCCTAGGTTTAGACTATGTAGATCAAATGAATTTATGTATGTAAAGCACTTAACATGGTGACTGGAAAATTATAGGTAGTATTCAAAGTTAATTGTTATTATTATTGTGAACAACAATGCCAATGAATACAAAACCTGGGACACTGGTAATATTAGAAGCTACTGTATCTTTATAGTGAAGCTAAAATCAGAGTCAACAAGAATACATGCCAATGTTAATGTATAAGATGTTAACCATGGTTATGTCCTAATTCCCTCCTTGTCTTCTTTTTTAATTGTATTTTATTGATTATGCTATTACAGTCATCCTGACTTTTCCCCTTGTCCCCCTCTACTCAGCACCCCCAGCTCCCTCAGGTAATCCCCCCACCATTGTTCATGCCCATAGGTCATGCATATGTTCTTTGGCTACTCCATTTCCTATACCATACTTTACATCCCCATGGCTATTCTGTAACCACCTATTTGTACTTCTTAATCCCCTCATCTCTTCACCCATTCCTCCACACCCCCATGCCATCTGGTAACCATCAAAATGCTCTCTGTATCCATGATTCTGTCTCTGTTCTTCTTGTTTGCTTAGTTTTTAGCTTCAGTTGTTGATAGATAGGTATTTTTGCCATTATTGTTCATAGTTTTGATCATCTTTTTCTTAAATAAGTCCCTTTAACATTTCATATAATAATGGTTTGGTGATGATAAATTTTAGTTTTTTCTTGTCTGGGAAGCTCTTTATCTGCCCTTCCATTCTAAATGACAGCTTTGCTGGGTAGAGCAATCTTGGCTGTAGGTCTCTACTTTTCGTGACTTTAATATGTTTTGCCAATTCCTTCTAGCCTGAAAATTTTCTTTTAAAAAATCAGCTGACAGTCTTATGGAAACTCCCTTGCAGGTAACTAACCTCTTTTCTCTTGCTGTTTTTAAGATTCTTCTTTATCTTTAACCTTTGACATTTTAATTATGATGTGTCTCAGAGTGGGCCAGTTTGAATCCATCTTGTTTGGGACTCTCTTTGCTTCCTGGACTTGCATGTCCATTTCCTTCACCAAATTATGGAAATTTTCTTTCATTATTTTTTCAAATAGATTCCTCTCTGTCTTCTTAATTTATATCAGACAACCTGGTATACTTAACAGATACACTGAATATATGACTTACCCATCCACCCCCCCACACACACACATACACACCAAAGGAGGAAATACCATATTTTTAGGACTATAAGATGCACTAGACCATAAATACACCTAAGTTTTAGATGAGGAAAATAGAAAAAAAATTTGAAGCAAAAAATGTGGTAAAATATTTAATAACATAAATAACATAATATTTCACCAATACAAATGTAAACAAAACTCAACAGCAGCATTAACAATCATTATTCCTCCCAATTTGGGGGAAGAAAAGTGCGACTTATAGTCTGAAAAATACAGTACTTAAAAAAAAATCCGGTGATGTGTTTTCGTTATCATATAAAATAGATCACTTCTAGTTACTTTCAGGAAATGCAAGTCAGTATCAAACATCAAGCATAAAAGCAAACTCATTGAATTGAAAGGCATTTCCCAACATTAATTATATTTTAATTAACTCCATCAATTTAAAATAACTCTGCACAATGTATTAATTCTTTCAGCTATAAGGAAATGTCTTTTAGAATTAAGTTTACTCTAGCTCTCTCATCTGGATTTAGTTCCCTCTTGGATGAAACAGTCTGTTGGTAGCAAATGCCTCTAACGCTGCTTCATGCTAAAATGCATTCCTCCATTCTGCATGGCACAGAACTCTAGGGTCTCTGCGGAGTCATTGTGCAAGGGCTTGCGAAGATTTAAAGCTCTTCTTTACTGCAGGTGCCTCTGCAGTACCTGCCCATATTGAAGGGAAAATAACAATTGGGTTCTTAAGCAACCAAATGAGAATATCCACTTTGCTGGTACCATTTAGTTCATAAAATGTATGATCCAAGGTTAAGCCCAGAAGCCCAGAACACCTGTTCTGTACATTTAAAGAGATTCATTATGATCTAACTGTAAGCTAGAACCTCACAATGGCTTATGCAAGTCATCTGGTATTAAAGAGAATGTTCAAATAAGAATGCCAACTTTTGCCCTGGCTGGTGTGGCTCAGTGGATTGAGTGTCAGCCTGTGAACCAAAGGGTCACCAGTTTGATTCCCAGTCAAGGCACATGCCTGGCTGGGAGGCCAGGTCCCTGGTAGGAGGCGCTTGAGATGCAACCACACATTGATGTTTCTCTCCCTCATTCTCCCTCCCTTCCCCTCTGTCTAAAAATAAATAAAGTCTTTTTAAAATTTTTAAGAAGGAATGCTAGCTTTCTACTTGACATTCCCCAAATTCTATTCCTATACAATACAGATTATCAAAAAATTACTCAGCCCTTGATGATGAATTCAATATTCTGCTAAGTTAGGTTTATGTCGCAACCTAAGCTTTTATATGTCAAAACAAGAAGCACCGTTTTGAAAAGTGTCTGTGGCTTTGCAAAATCATAATTGAAAAAAAGTTTCCTGCATATTATTCAAAGTGCTTCAAAACAAATACACACAAAATAAAATGGTTCCTTTAATTTAATTCAAAAAAGTTGCCCTCTATAAGTCAATGTATATAACTTTTTTGATCAGACAATGAGAGCTATGTGCCTCAAGTGATTCCCTACATACGTTCATTGTTAGGAAACAATGACATAGTTCATGAAAAGGGCCAGTCTTAGCATAGTACGTACTCTGTTACATTTAGTTCCTGTTATTAGCAATTATTCATAATTATAACCTTAACTGCCAGGTGACATTTTTTTCATCTGTTTCTATAAATGGTTTCTGTTCTAATTTGAAATTTAATTTACCTGTTTTGTACGGTTTCATTGTTTAAGCCACCTCAAAACAGGAAAACTGTAAGTTCAAATTAACATTTTCAAAACAAGTAGGCACTCAACAAGGCATTTGTGATCCTAACAATGGCAGAGGGGTTTCTTAAATTGAAAGCTGATGACAAAGTTCCAATGAGACTATGGCTAAGAAAGGTGCTAATTTCCCTACCACAGTGAGAGTGTTTGCCCACATGCAGCACACCACGGCTACAATTTTTGATTTAGAGTTAGGCATAGTAAGCCTCATTACATCAAAATCATTGGGAGTTGTGGAGAAAGTCTAATTCAATGAATGAAAAGTTTGAACTATGGAATATACAAACAATGCAGTTATTTTTGAAAACATGACAACGGAAGCCAAGTAAGTTGAAGTGGGAGATGATGACAGGCTGAACGAAGGTCAGGAGAGTGGGGGCAGGGGGGTGAGTGCAGAAAAGAGCTTTCGTAACCAGAGCAGAGTGTGGGGTGTCGGTGTTGGGTGTCCTTGCTCTGCACTCTAGGGGAGCAACCGCAGGAGGACCCGGCAGCACAGGCCGGTTGGAACGGAGACGGAAGCATTCCCAGATTTCACCAAGCTGCAGTGCAACCTTCAGAAGACATACCGGTGATATAAATTCTTTATAATTTTGCTCCCATTCAGTCACTGAAAATGATCCTGGAATCATGAGATATTGAAGCAGGACAGAATCCCACGTACCAGGGGTCCCCAACCCCCGGGTCTCACAGCCTCCCATGCAGTTCCACCCTGTCTGTGGAAAAATTGTCTTCCAACAAATCAGTCCCTGGTGCCAAAAAAAAGTTAGGGACCGCCACCATACACCAAACAGCCAGAACTTTCACTTCACAGGAAACTATGGCTCAGAAAGGTTGTCAAGGGCCACACAGTTAGAGAGCCAGTACTTAGTATCAGGGTTTCTAACTCTCAGTTCAGTGCTCTGCGCCCTCCTGTCCTGCTGTAACGGCTGATCAAACACCCTATTTGTCTGGGACTAGGCTGGTTTTAAGACTGAAAAGCCTCATATTCCAGGAAACCCCTCAGTCCCAGACAAAACACAATGGTTGCTTGCCCTAACAGAGTATTCATATGTCCATAACCTTTAAAAAAAAGCAGTTTTCATGGTTAATCATGGCAAAAATTCAAAATGCAATAGGTTGGCCAAGACAACTCCAAAATAAAGAGTAGCCTTAACATTAAGGAGCAGTGTTGTTATAGTAGATGGGGGGGGGGGGGTAAGAAACTCTTCGTTTTCCAGTTGCACTTGTGACTAGAATACCTGCCATTGGTCCCAGGTTACACTTCAAGTCGTCCCCTCCTCGCCCGCAATCGTATCGGGGCTACCAGATCACTGGTAAAGTTGGCAGATGGTCTCCTTTCCCCAACACCGGTTCTAATCTAGAAAAATATTCCAAAAGCTAAAGACACAATGGAGTTTCATACCTGCTAATGTTGCCTCCCACTCTCACTCCAGAAAGGTGTTTATTGGCCTATAATAGCAGTTTCCAACTGGTGTGCTACAAGAATTCTTAAAACATATAATATCTGACTATTTAGTCAGGGGCACTGACCTTTTACCTTAGATTGTCAAATAAAAATAATGACAACAGCTAACACAACAATAAACGTCCTGCGTGAATTAATCAAAATTATACCTATTTTGTCAGGTCAGCAAAAAAATATATTTTTTTAGTGTGCTACAGCATTTCAGCAATTAGTTGATATGTGCCATGAGATGAAAAAGTTTGAAAATCACTGGTGTGGAGAACATAAAGAAAATAGACATAAGAACTTTAGAGAAATTGATCTATCTGCTTCCCTCTCAAGTCATTCAGAAGCAAAAAGTAAGCCCTCTTGACTATTCTAGTAGGAACAAGACCAAGAGCATACTTTAAGGTCATTTTGCCTTCTTCGGGGTAAAAGACACAGACAACATCTAGAAGAGAAGGCCTGTGTCACCTACAAGAGACCCTCAAGTAAAGGACTGTGATTTCCACTCCAAGGACTTTCTGGGCACTCAGCTCGTGTCTGGCCCTGCTGTTCCTCATGAGTCAGGCTGGTAGGAACGTCCCCTGGAAGCCCAGCCTCATCATCCTCAAAGTTGCTGCGTCCACCAGAGACCAGCCCCAGAGCCACATCGCAGGTGACACCGAGGATCTGAGCATCCACTTCCAGCCCTCGTGTAGATTTCAAGGATTCTAATTTCAGAATGAGGTGCCCCGACTTTGTAAAAAAGAAATGCTCATCGAGAAGACGGACAATGAGGGGAGCAGCACGCTGCCCTTGGCCCTGGACCCCCACCCATCTCACAGGAGACCCCCCTCCGCCTGGGAAAGGAAGGGATCGGCCACCCTTTCTTTTGCCTCCCCCTGCCTTGTATTTTCTTCTGAAGGAGTTTGTGAAAAGAAAATATTTTTAAATCAATTATAATTACATTAAAGAAACCACTATATCTTTTTACTTTACTTTTTTACTCTTTTTCTAAATTTTGTCTACATGAAGCTAATGGGTATAGAATCCAGGCTTTTATATGAAAGTTGCTTTTCTTAGAAAAGTTGGTGGCTCCTGGCTTTACCGTGTCAGTAAAGGTGCAGCTTCCTCCAACTTTCCTTTTCTGAAAGTCAGTGGGAGCCTGCAAAACACCAAAGGTATGGATTAGCCTGGCTCGAAATAACATAAATTGTAGCTAATGCACTTGCTGTGGATTCGGAAAATGAAATTATAATTTCAGTGCAAGCAGCCTCTGGCTCCATATCCCCAGATCATAGTAAATCTACCATTTGAACGCTCGCACCTCTTGAGGCCTCTTGATTGGATCAGAGCCCCAGAGGCGGCCTCCTTCCCCTGCTTCTGCAGACGGCTTTGCCACACAGCACATGACGTGACACGCCAACATATTCTCATTCCTACCGGTTTAGTTTTCTGTTATAGTTGTTGTTGGTGGTGTTTTGTTTTGTTTTGCAAGCCTCTCTGGAAAGAATACCGAACTTCAAATTTGAAGACTTACATTTGAACTCCAGTTCTGCCACTAATTGCCTTGAACTTGAACAATTTTCTGAGCCTCTGCATGTTAGTTCTCTATTTAGAAAATGGCAATAATGACACAATTATATGGGTTTATGGAGAACCACCATAGCACAGCACAGAAAGTGTTGACACACAGTAGGTGCTCAGATATTTATGCAGTGTTGCAGAGGGACAATGGCTTGACTATCAAGTATTTTCTTGCCTATCACCATAATAGGTCAGTAGAGCAGAGTTCAAACATAAGACTTTGGCCTCAAGTTGATTGCAGCCTCTTAATACCTACCTTCCATCAAGTATCTCTTTTGTGCTACGTGATATGCTAAGTATTTTAAAATACATTGTTTTACTTAATTCTCATAACAACTCTACAAGGCATATATTATTAGAACTACTTTGCAGATGAGGAAAATGAAGCTAAAAAAAGTTAAACAGATTTCCCAAAGTCACACACCTAACAAGCGGCAGTGCTGGGACTAGAACAGTGCTGGGTTCCTGAGACTCATACCGCCTCTGGTATAAGAAGAGGGAGCTTTGAACACATGCATGCACGGAGAGACCTAATCGTATTCCAGAATGTTCCCCACTCTCATTCAGGACTCCGAGGGTTAAAGACAAGATGACAAAATAGCAGGAACAGCTGTCCAAGGTGCGAGCCACTCTTCTGCAGTACCGTTTTGCTTGTGCTCCGCAGCTGTACCAGAAAGTTTTTGTTCCCCAAAGAAAATACTGAACTGAAAAGATAATTGGTATTCAAGGCACACATGTTTTCTATCAGCAAATAAGAAGAAAGCACAACAGTATTCTTGAAGGATGCTGATTTTTTTGGTGTTTTTGCAATTCTGCATTTTCAAAAATGACATCTGTTTTGTGAGTGACTAAAAACTCTGGAGGCAGAATTTGTAAAAGGAAATAAAACTGTGTTTCTGAGCATTTTACTCCTTACTGCCTTCAGATGATATTTGTTTAGTTGGCCCATTTTCCCCCAAATGTTGTCAAGGCAAAAGTTTTCCTGTTTCCTGCCCACATTTCTGACAGGTTTGAAATGCTGTTCCAGTGGCAAGCGTTCTAAAAGTTTCTTTTAGCACGTTTCCCCCTGCATCAAATTGTTCTTTCTTTTGAGCGCTCAAAAAAATTGCGCCTTCTAGGAGCATAAATGAATATAATGCATCGCATTTATATTGCGTGTGTCTAGGAGGAACTCAAAGTATTTTACTGTCTTTACTTTCCCGGGCTGTTTATTTTTTGCCAGAGCATCAACAAACAAAAGTTTAAGGGAGCTATTTCTTAGTCATCCCATCTCTTTGATTTATCACTTCCTGTTCCATAAATTTCCAGTCTGTACTTCACACAAATAAAAAGATGCCATAACTCATGCAGTTTGTCAGCTAAATCCCAGTTTTAGAGAAGGATGTCAGCTGAGGTCATCTGAGGGAGTTCCCCCTGCAAACGGTACAGTGTCAGGTTGGACCCTACCCCCCCAACTCTTAATATGGCCCTTCTGCCAGAGTCACCTTCCTAATCCAAAAACATAGAACAGCTTCCACATATAACTGGCAGAATCAGCACACTGCAAGATGGGCTGGGATTCCTGGAGCACAGGTGTGAGTCTTTGTACGCCTGCTTTTGCCCCAAATTTATGGAGCCATACATCACAGAGGAATGAAATATAAATGAATCTGTGGTAACTTTTACAAGGCAGAAATCTTCCAAGTTGTCCTGACAATTCAGTTCTCATTTATCTAGTCCCATAATTCACAAACCAT
The DNA here is from genome assembly GCA_004027475.1 of Anoura caudifer. Classification (NCBI taxonomy): domain Eukaryota; kingdom Metazoa; phylum Chordata; class Mammalia; order Chiroptera; family Phyllostomidae; genus Anoura; species Anoura caudifer. Next base: position 282,436 of record PVKU01000664.1, on the reverse strand, counting down.
AAACCCTGTTTGTGCAATGCTTCTTTCTCAAAATTCATACGTCATTTTTGTTGTGATGTCTTAGTCATACAGACTTAAACTTTCTTTCGATTTTAGGCATTGACTAGCCAAGAACAGCTGCCTCAATGCTTTCTTCCCTGCACAATCCTTCCGGCCCTTTGGTATCCATTGACTTCATGTCTCCTCTTTGGAAGTACTCAGCAGAAAGTCCTCGACTGCTTCATGTAGAGGTTGGGCTCTATTGTTACAAGCCTGGAGAGACCAGGGCTACACAATGAGTCTGCCCAGGGAAAGATAATATCCCTCATTCTTGGAGTGAAAGTTCACATCAGCAAAGGCCAAAGAGAAGGCCATTAACCACATGCTGCTCACAGATACAGAAATGTAAATTCAAGTAATAAAAACAGTATATTTTGCAGGAAACTTAGAGGCAGCATAGTTTAGCCATGCCTATTGATCTCTGATTGGGATGTACATTAGACATCAGTCTTTACCTTTGGAACAACTCCTGATGTCCCCAGTGAGTCCTTTCATATTACAAGGTAGACTCCACCAGCACCCCATCACAGAGACATGCCTTGTCACAGAGTTGCTCTTCTAGAGAAACCCCCAAGACTGGAAGATCTTGTGCACCCTGAAGGACAGGCCCCACATGCCCAAAGTGGGGCGAGACTGTGGGTGCCAGATCCATCTTTGGTCACAGTCAAGCGCGGGAAAGGCTAAAATGGCGCCATGGCCTCGTCCACTAGGCACACAGGTTGCATTGTGAGTAGCTCCTTTCCTTAGACAAGATGTTCTGAGGCCATTTGGATGAATTCATATTTTGAATATTTTGATTTGTTCTTTTTGTTTCCCACTGTTTACACCCAATTTTTTTTTCATTTTTTATAGTAAATTTATGTTTTCAGAAGCTGCCAGGGGGTTCATTTATTTTCCTCCAAGAATCATCTATTTCTTGCTTCATAGTTACACATTGCCACTCTTTTCAGTCTACTCATCTTTTTTTCACCATAATTTCTTATTGTGAACCTGGACTCCTCCATACCCATTCCTACTTGAACACTGACTGTGAATAGCATGATATTGACTTACTTTCCCAAATGTTATTGGATACTCAAGATCTGTTGCAAATCCCAAATCCTTCACCCACCTGTCTGAGTTATTACTAACTGATGCTAACATCTTCTCTTGGGAGCGGTCCACAGCATCACAGTATAAACCATATCAGTTTCAACTGCATGCCTTACACTGCCCCAGCTAGAAACCTATGGCTTTCCATTACGTAATAAGCACAGAATTAAGCACAAAATAGGCTTGAATAAACACTTGTCATATTAAACACAATGGCCACACAAGAATTATAGATGTGGACATGCTTAAGAAACTTTCACTTGTTCATATATTATTCAGCCACGTTTACAAAGTGCCTACACTCTTGTGGTAGGCATAAGGAGAACAAAGACACATATGTCATAATCCTTGTCCTCTAGAAATTCAGCAGCAACACAAATAGGAACTAAAAAAGCACATTCATGTGCCACTACATTCTGTATAGAAATAATCAAAGGGAACAGAAAAAGCACAATGGAGACAGTAGTCAATTCTATCCTGATTGATAACTGACTTCCTCCAAGAAACGATGATTCCGCCTGATTTTGAGAAAACTAAGAGCAAGATGGGGAAAGAAAAAGTAAGAATGTTCTGGACAAAGGGAGCAGTTTGAGCGTGTCAAGATGAAATGTTAACATTCTGTAAAGATACTAATTCAGTATGAGATAGGGTCTGGTAATTAGCCTCTGTAACAAGCATCCCCTGGGTAATTCTGATGCAGGTGGACCCAGAACTGTACTCTGAGAAACATCTCTCCACATCCTAGTTCCTGCAGGACTTTCCCAGAAACATCCGATAGTGGGCAATATGCCTCATTTGTCTCGATCAGAGAGAAGATCCACACTCATGTGGAAGGTCCACACCCCTACCTGAGTGAACCTTCCAAAATATGAATCCAGTCATGTTACTTTTCCATTTATAATCCTTCGGCGATGTCCCACTCTTTGGGGAAGAATGTCTAGGGCGTTAGTGGGGCATTCCTGGCACGACATGAACAGACCTTCCTCCCTGGTCTTGCTTCTGCTCTCACTGCTCAAACCGTACCTTATACTAAAATCTGTGCTTTCTACTGCTGCTTGTAATTGTTATGAAGTTATTAAAATTTAAAACATATAGAAAGGGCTTTCTACTGAGGATATCCAATTAAATAAGGTTATTTTTTTTTCTTATGGAAGCATAGGATCAATTTAAGCGTTCAGAGTGAAATACCAGAGCACTTTCCTTTGTCCTGGAATGTCAAATTGTCTCATAAATTATGGCTAAACCAAAAGAGCTCAAAATTCTGAATGTTAGAAGATATCCCATGAAATGATAAGAACCTGGAGGCAAAAGGCAGCCTCAGCCCACTCCCCTAATAAAGACGTCCACATACACATATATATGCACCCCAGACCCTCACAGGCACACAGACACACATCTCATACCACTAGAGGCCGTCCTGGAATCTGTGCATCACCAAAATATTCAGTGATAAAGACATTTTTTTCCTGGCACATTCAAGAGAGAAACTGAGACCAGACAGCTAGTAAGATAAGACACAGTCTCCCTCCAGGAGCACATGCTGCTTTGGCAAACACAAATATCACTCACTCACACACGTACTCGAGCCTGTGCATAATTCTCTTGACAACTCCAACTTATAACATTAGCATATGAATGCTGAGGCTTGCAGTGATATTCACCCACCAAATGGAGTTGATAATATGAATGCAATGAAAAGTAACTGAAAGATTACTCTTTGCTCTGAATGGAGTCTGTCAGAGCCTATATGTAAAATATATGTAATATCTGTACAGCACCCAGTATAAATGTATTCTTTCTGCACGGAGAAAAGCTGAGGTGGTTAGGGCAGTACCAAATCCATACCTGCTTCCCAAATAATGCATAAAACGCATGGCTCCAATATCGCAGCTTTATGCACGCATATCTGCCCCTGTTTCCTATATTTCATGTGTATTAGGCCAAATGTGATTTTTTTTTTCAGAGTCTCTCTGTCTTCATTTTACTTGTCTTAACTGCCCTTTTCCTAGCTGCCAAGAATTATTCACAACTCCAGGAGAAAGATTTGACAATTGTATCCATAATCTACTCAAATGAGAACCAGGAGTTAGTGGATGTGACATGCCTTTCCCAGTAGATTATAAACTCCTTAAAGGAAAAGACGTTAACTTGTCCATCTTTAAAGTTATGATATCTCTTAAGTCATGTGCCTAAAAAAGCAAGTTCATGTTGGCGGGGTGGTTCCTCCGATGCCTTCGGCTGGCTCATGGCTGCGGCCGCGTTCATCTGCAAAGGCTGGCCAGGCTAGAGCTTCCGGCTTCACTCACAGGTCACACAGCTCGTGCGCAGCTGTGGGGAAATAGATGCCACCTGGTGCAGGGAGGGCTGGCAAAGTCCCCTGCAAAGGCGCAGGCATCCAGGGATGAGAGGAAGACTTGTAGCCATGTTTATAAACCTTGTATCACACAAGCACAGCCCGAAAATACATACAGTAATCAAAAACTATTTGGGGAAGTTTAACTTATTCATCCATTTATTCATTTACCCACTTAACAAACACTTTTGAAGTGCCTACGCTGGAATAAGGACTTTGTTACTCTGGAAATAGAGTAAGCAAAAAAGCAGAATGTGGTCCTCGTTCTGTGGAATTTATTTAGAGTAGATAAACGAGTGGACCAAAAGTGATAGGCAGCGAGGGGAACTTGCAGAGATATGGCTTCAAATTCTAGACTCCTTTTATTGTTAATGGTTCACAAATTTAAAGATGCCTGAATCCCTTATCATAAATGCGGGACCCAAGCTAGGAGACTATCAAGGGACCAAAGGCAGAGTTGGGCCCCAAAGGGCTGGGGCTGGAGCGGGGAATTTCTATTGAAGGCAACATAGCCACAGGAGCAGAGAAGCCTGCTAGTTTTCAAGGTGGGAGATACAGAAAGCAGAAAGCAAACTCAAAAGGGAATTGGAAGAAAATTTAATGAAGAGACTATTCATAGTGTTTGGGACAAAGTTAAAGGAAACAACAAGGAATACTTACACTCTTGTATACCCAAGAACAAGTAACAGGAAGAAGGCATTGCCTGGGCCTGAAGCAGCAAAAAGAACCATTGAATGGAGACATGGTTTTAAATGAAGCCACTGACAGGAGAGCAATTCCAAAACCCCCAAGTAGCAGAGTAACCCAGCCCCCCCCTCTCCTCCTGCACTGGATCTCCTGCCTGCCTTTCATTGGTCAGATCCAATCAGAAGCTGGGAGGTGTGGAGTCCTCCTCCCCCACCACCCCCATCTGTCATGGGTTGGCCGTGATATCAGTGGACACAGTGGAGTGCTATGTACGGGCAGTGCAGGGATTTGGGAGTTATGGAAACAATGAATTCACTCTTAAATTTGTGAGCTCAGGATGTCTGCAGCCATCTAATTATGGATCTCCAGTAAGCAGCTGAAAATATGAACTTGAAGCTCAGGAGGAAAAAATGCACCTGAAGATGAAGTTTTGGAAATTATCATCTTAAAATGCTTGTTAAAGCCACATAACTAAGATGCAGACAAAGTACATAGAGAAAAAAAGAATAAAGTTAAAATTCTAGCTCTGACAGAGTGGGATATAATGATAAAGAAAGGGCAATGAAACCCAAAACACTAATTTGAAAGAACATAAGCACCCCTATGTTCATTGCAGTGTTATTTACAATTGCCAAGATTTGGAAGCAGCCAAGTGTCCATTAGTAGATGAGTAGATAAAACAACTGTGGGACATTTACACAATGGAATATTACTCTGCCATAAAAAGAAAAATTGTACCATTTGTGACAGCATGGATGGACCTGGAGAACACTATGCTAAGTGAAATAAGCCAGTCAGAGAAAGACAAATACCATATGATTTCACTCATATGTGGAATCTAATGAACAAACTGAACTAAAAGGAAAATGGAAACAGCCAGCAGGCTGACAGCTCTGCAGGGAGGAGGTGGGATGTGGAGGGACTGAGCAAAAAGGAAAACGGACTCATGGACATGGACCACAGTGTGGTGACTGCAGGGGCTAGTGGGGTGTAAGGCAGATAAACAGTAATGGAAAATACAATAAAATAAAAATTAAAAACTAAAAATAAAAGACAATGAGAGAAGTTAGAAGAAAACCATAAAAGAGTGAAATCTGGAATTCAAGGGAAAAGAGTGTTTCTAGAATGTAGAATGTGACAGATCAACTGGAAAGAAATGACTGCACTGGCAATTAGAAAGCCATTGGTGATCTACATAGGTAATAAATGTCATCCTCAAAAGCTGCCAGTATTATTTGACTAAATAAAATTTAGAAAGTGTTCACTATATACATATAAGACTCCAGGTTGAACAGAATTACTAATAATTTAAAAGGTTTTAAAGTTGTAGTAAATAATCAGTTTAAAAATACATACAAGACAGGCACAGGTCATACACATAGCTACCAAACATAGATACATAACTGGAAGATAATTAAACAAGCACAAGCAAGGAAAAAAAGTATTTGGGAAGTATGTCATTTTTAAATCAATAATTGTTATCATAGCTATTGCTCTCATGTTCTACATTTTATAGAATGATTTACTAGGCTATCAACATATGACCTGTAAAAAATAATTCTGCTACTATGTATGAATTGATAAATAGTACATTTGAGAAAGTGGTTTAGGCTCAGTTACCTGCTATTACTGACCTTGTAGATGACTGTGGCATGTCCCATGTAGTACATACATATGGTAGGCATTTCGCTCCCCCTGTTGTTTTTTACATTCTTTATTGTTGCTGTTACAGCTGTCCCAATCTTCCCTCCTGCCCTTCTCTGCCCATCCCACCCCCCGCTCCCACAGTCAATTCCCACACCGCTGTCCATGCCCTTGGGTCATGCATACATGTTCTTTGTCTAGTCACGTCCCTCTCTCCCCACCACTGTCTCCCTCCCCTCCAGTCACCCTCATTCTGCCCCATGCCCCCCATTGTTTATATTTATTTTTCTTCAAATTTTCCAGATATTTCAAGTTTAATTTCTCTGTCTTCTTTGAATTTTCTTCAAAATAACTTGTTCTTCAAAGGCCTGGAGTTTCCTGTACATTTCGAAGACTGACAGGGAAGGTGAAGTGATAGAAGAAATGAGGAAATAAAAGGAGATGCCAAGAGCCCCTTGCCCTTTAGACACCAAGGTTTTCTTGGCCTGGACCAAGCTCACTCTTCACCTGCTGAGAGTCCGATGACTGCCCCACAATTTCTGACATTTCCAGGATTATATTAGAAGGTCCACTTGCATCATTCTTATAGTCCGCCTTGTGTAGGGAACTATTGTGCCTGTTAAGGGGTCGAGAGTAAGGGTCTGACATTGTGAAAATGATGTATGGGCCTGGTCCTCGGCCTCAGGGCATTAATGTCCTTGCATTGTTCTGCCTGCCTTATTATCAGATCGTTCCCAAGGGAAGTACAAGAGAATATCAAGAATGGAATGTACGTGCATCATGTTCCTTAAACAATGTATCTATCAGGATGGTTACTGTTACAAAGTGTCCTCTGCGGTTATGCCTGCAGGAGCTTGTAATCTTGTGCTATTCTTAGACTTTTCTAGTTGTCTATATATATGACTGTACACTTTAATAAAATTGCCTTTTGCCAGCAGAGCAACTGGTCGCTTCCTTTCAGTCCGTCACTGCGCGTCACGAGCCCCTTGTCACGCTGGCCGCGGCAGCCTTGTTTTCTTCTACACATCCCTCTGGGCAAGCAGCTGGGAATACTGGTTTCCACCAAAATCTCTCCATTCCAAGTACGATGCTTCATCAGTTTTAAAAGGGTTTGTTTAAGATATACGTGGTTGTTGGGATGGGTCACATCACAGTCTCCTGCCCCCACCTCCCTACCTCCACTCTCATGCTTGCTTGCTCCTGTCTCCCTCTGAAGCATATGCTCTATAGCAACCTTCACCCTCCAAGTTTCTCCAAAGCAGAGTTGCTTCTCCTTTATTCTGAATTCTTAACACTGAAATAGGGATGGTGCTCAGCTTCTACCAAACTTTCTTCCTCAAACTCCTGGAGGCCCTCAGCAGAAGCAAAGCCTCAACACTAACATGACCCATTCCCTCCAGAAAGCAGATAAGGGACAGGTAACCTGTCTGCCACATGTAGCCTTTCCCCAGTATGGTGCCCCAGAGTTCCATGGTGACACAACTCACTCCAGGTCAAACTCTGTCTTCTAAAGTGGAACAAACCCTCAGAATGAAAATCTAACCAAAAAGAAGTTAGTCTACGTAAAACACATTACACATATTCTCTACATGTGTCTTATTTAAATATTCCAAGGCAATTTCTTCACGAAATCCGGAAAGGGAAATTAAAAGGCCATGCACTTCTTAAATTTATTTCCTGAACCCTCAAGTATGAAAATGAGGCAAGAAGTGAAAAACAGCAGGTCAATTTCCCACTTCTTCTATTGAAATGTGATCACAAGTTAACACACTAGAAAAGGGGCATGCCTGTGATATGCTAACTACTTCAGGCTGGGAAATGTGTGAGTTTCTAGACTTTGGGAAAAGCTCATTAAGCCTTTAGCCTAAGAAAAAAGTTCATTTTGGTCCCTCATGTGAACCAGTGCCTTCTTTATCCTTGCATATGCCCTGTTCTTATGTTTATGATTCAGGAACTCTCCCTACAGTTTTGTGTTACTTTCCCCTGTAATCCAAGTTTTATATTAGCTCTATTGCTGTGCATTTTTTAACCTTTGTCTTTTGAAAGAGAACTGATCATCATAGTCACTTTTAGTTCCCTATAGTCTACCAGTCTACCTATTAGGATTTTATTGATTTGGGGAAATACAAGATATGATTTTGTAAGGGCTTCTTTTAGGGCTGAAATTGCTGCCTCAAGCACATTTGTTTACATCACATTATTACAGGAAAGACTGATATTATAACCAGCTAATAAATATCTATTTGGACAAAGCCCTATGCTGTTTTGGGAGTCCTAATCTCTTAGCTTCCTTGAAATGAGAAGTACTTTCTTCTAATCTTTTATTGTATCCTTAGTTGGAATCTCTTCTTCCTCTTAAACATTGATGTTTCTAAGATTGCAACCATGGACGAGTGGGCTTCTCACTATGCTCTAACACTCTATAATTTTATCTAAAAGTGTGTGTGTGCGTGTGTGTGTGTGTGATAAAATCTAAAGCTTAAACAAAATAGTTTGAGCCCTGTCTGGTGTGGCTCAGTGGATTGAGTGCAGGCCTGAAAACCAAAGTGTTGCCTGTTTAATTCCCAGTCAGGGCACATGTCTGGGTTGTTGGCCAGGTCCCCAGTGGGGGGTGAGCAAGAGGCAACCACACATTGATTTTTCTCTCCTTCTCTTTCTCCCTCCCTTTCTCTCTCTCTAAAAATAAATAAAAATCTTTTATAAAGAAAAGACAGAGTTTGAGAAATTAATTTGAAAAATATCACTTTAAAAAACTGAAGTTAAATTGAGTATGTTTCATCTAAAAACAGAAGAATTACACTAAAAATCAGTAACAAAATATAGTTAGAAAATTCTCAAAAATTTGAAAAAATAGAGCACTTAGATAACAATGAGTCAAAGAAAAACAAATTTACTAAAATTGTCAACATAAAGGGGAATGGGATATGTGAATAGACTATTCTTATTTTTAAAATTAAATCTGTAACTTGAAACTTATATACAAAAAAAATCTCCAAACCTAGATAAATTAACTGGTGCATTCTTCAACATCTAAAGAAGTAAAAAACACCAATTGTAAACTGATCCAGAAAATTAAAAAATGAGGAAACAGTATCCACTATATTTTACAAGGTCAGCATAAATTTGATACCATAATCTACCAAAAACATTAAAAGAAATGAATGTCATAGGTCAATCTCTCTTCTGAACACACATGTAAAAATCACTTATATTAGCAAATAAACTACAGCAATATATAAAAAGAATAATATCATAACAAAATGGGGTTTATACCAAGAATGCAAGGTTGGTTTGACATTGTAAAACTAATTAGTAAAAATCACTATATCGAGAGAATCAAGAAGAAAAATTTCATGGTCATCTCAAAATACACTTTAAAAACATTTGACAAAGTTAATTTTTCAATAATTATATTAAATTTAAAAACTGAAAGAAATCAAAAGAAGTCTTAGCAACTAGTGATAATAATATAATGTAAAAAGTACATTTCAAAAAAATCATAATAATAATAAATAATAATAAAATGTTGAAAGTGTTCTCACTGCAAAAAAATATGAGACATTGATATCTTCTATCACTTAATTTCAATGATTTGCTAGAGGAATTAACTAATGAAATATGACAAGAATAGGAAATGTACAAGTAAGGATTTAAAAAGTAATAAAACACTAACTGTTCAAAGACAAATTATTACATATGTAGAAAATCCAAAAGAATACACAGATAAGCTATAAGAATTAATAAGCAAATTTAACAAAGTAACTAGATAGAAATTTATTAAACTAAATTGTACTTCTAAACATTAATAATAGAAACTAAATTTTAAAAGCAGTAACACACTGGCACCAAAAAAATCAAATACCTAGCAATAATTTTAATCCAGAGATACGTAAAAATCTGTCCTGGATAACTAATTACTGACATAAATTTTATAAGACCTAATTAGTGGCAGAACATATGCATATTAGAAAACTCAGTGTGGTAGAAATGTCAATTTCCTCAAACTGATCCATATATCCCATGCAACCTCAGTCAAAACCCAGAATTTTTTTGTGGAAATTGACAAACTGATTCAAAATCAACATGATAACTAAAAGGCTAACAATAGCATAAGTAACCTTTAATAAGAACAAATTTGAAGAGCTTACTTTACTTTTTTATTAAGATTTATTTTAAAGCTATAGTAACTAACCTATTTGTGTTGACACAAAGACAAAAAAAAGTAGAAAATCTATCATATCTACACTTGATTTATAATGATGTATCACAGGAACACAGTGAGAAAAAGGTTGTCTTTTCAATAAATGGTGTTGGATCAATCTGATATTCTTATGGGGGAAAATAAGGTTTGGTCTTATCTCAAAAGCTACATAAAAATTAATTCCAAATTGATGGTCCTCAATGTGAAAGGTAATAGAAAAATATTTCTAGGAGACAACATAGAATATTATCTTTATAACACTGGAGTAAGCAAAGTTTTCTTAAACAGGATACATAAAAATATTAACCCATATGTATAAATTCTACTTTTTTTGAATTAAGAAATTTATTCATTAAAAAGCACCAGGAAAATATTTAAAAAGTAATGTACATTATTAGAAAAGATAATTACAAATATATATCAAAGAACTCATAGCCAGAATATATAAAGTATTCTTATAAATCAGTTTTAAAAAGGCAACACAGCCCAGCCAGTGTGGCTCAGTTGGTTGGGTGTCAGCCCACAGGGGGCAGCAGAGTCGCCTCACTATTCTACACTTTTCTCTTTTTACTCAGCCTAACAAGAGATGTTTCTTACACACAGCTTCCTCTTTATCCTTTCAGCTTTCAACATTAATTGATACATATTCTCCCACTCAAAATTAAAATCCCTTGCTTCTTTATAGCTAAAATACAAGTTACAAGGAGTTAAAAGTCCATTTCTCAAGACTATGCCTGGCTTGCACACTGTGAAAGCAAGTTGGAAAATCACACATGAAGAATGGCAGTAAGTGCTAAGACAAGTAAGCAGCCAGCACTGAGTGGTGAAAGGCCTTTGGTATAGGTCCTTCTTCCAGGAATTTACATGTCACTTAATGAGGTAAAACAAAAACCACAGAAAACCAGACAGCATTGCAAGTCTGACCTTTAAAGAAAGGGGGAGAAAGTCTATTCTTGAATTTTGATCGAGGAAAGTTTCCAAAAGGAGGGAGATGTAACAGCACTGTTTAGATGAAGGCAGAAGGGTAAGGGAGGTGCTTCAGGAGGGGAAATGGAAGGAAGGACATGGAAGAAGAAACGTGTCTGGTACTTTCAGGAAAGAGAAAAAGAACACTTATCAAAGTTCTTTGCATTAAAAATGAATGTATAGAATGCAGACACACACACAATCAATGGTTTCCATACATAGAAAATCTATATAATTTCAAGTAACATAATTTAAAATAAATAAAAATTTTAAAATTTTTGTATGGCAGAAAACTAGGAGGGATATATAATATGATAAAACATTCATTATTGTCATAATATTCTGTAATTCCCAAACAAAAGCCTTAAAGATGAAATTCAACATTGATAAATATGAAATCCTGTATTTTGATTGAAGAAACCAGTTGCATGCTTAAGATAGAGAAAACAAACTTGAAATTAGACCTTATGGAAAACAAAGAAATCTTAGTTGACTACAAGCTTACGGGTGCTAGTAACCACTAAACAAGCAATATTTGTAGCTGTCATAAAATGGAGAGACACAGTCTTAGCAACCATAAAACATGGCAGCTACATCTACAGAAGTAAAACCTTTCCACTGTCACACAACAGAGTCGTTAATTTCCGGGAACCACATTTTAGGAAAGGCAAACATTGAAGTATGCACAAAATAGGAGGTGTCAAATACCAAGAAACTACCACAGGCTCAACATTGTTCTAGTGAACCCGTGGTCCCTGCCTTCAAGGAACCACACTGCCCTGGACAAGGGCTCTTCCCACTCAACCCCCACTAGCCAACTCAGTTTCTCCCCAGGCTCTGCTCTCACCTCTCCCAGTGCAGGCAGAACGTGAGGCACCCAAGGTCAAGGCAGCCTGTCTGCTGCAGTTGTTGTAACTCTCTGCTCTGCTGCTGGAAATTAGGCTCCTTCTAGGTACAATGATTAAGGCTTTAAGACTCTTGCTGTTAGACACTTTCTCTAAAGCTGATGTCTAGTCTTTAATACTTTTTGTCTTTTAGGAGGAAATTGATTCCCTCCAAATTCTAACTCTTCTACTGGAGCCTTCTTGAGAAGTGTTAAAAAAAAAAATCACCTTGATCATGACCATCAGCTTGGCTCACTGCTTGTTACCAGCTGAGAGAACCCGTATCCCTGTGGCCCACCCTCACACTGGCAGCCTCTACATCAGTGATTCTCAATCAGAGGCCCGCAAGAATTTTGAAACATGCCATACCTCTTTTCCCTTAGATTGTCAAATAAAAAAATGGCAACAACAATAGCCCTGTGGTGTGAATGAATCCAAATGATACCTATTTTTTGTCAGATCGGCAGAAAATACACTTTTTGGTGTGCAGCAAGGCAAAATTCTATTAATGAGTTTATGTGTGCGATGAGATGAAAAAGTGTGAAAATTACTGTTGTAGATCATTGCCTGCCTGAAACTGCGCTCCTGGGTGTACCCCTGGGAAGCCAGTGGGGTGCTTTGGCCTCTAGTCTCAGTGCCCTGCGCATCAGACCTTTTCTGCAAAGATGACTTGCATTTCTTCAGTAAGGAAGGCAGGCAACAATAGTCGTAATGCACTCAAAAAGAAAGAGATTCAGAACGAAAGAAAGTGTTGGTAATAGCATTAAGAGGTAAAAACAAAGTGATATATAATTTGAATTAGTTCTTACCTGATTCGAGATTCAGGAAAGAGTTCATAAAGGGAGTGACATTTCACCTTGCTTTTCTATGATGGGTAGTTTTTACAAACAGGATTGCTGCAGGCGAAGGTGGATCAGGATGATGGTGGGAAGGATTCTCACAGAATGCAAAGTTACAACACAAAGTTAGTTACTCTCTATTCATTAAATAAAAATCATTATTTCTTAAGTAATCATTTAGTGACAATTTTAAAAAATCACAGAAAATAAACTTTAAAAAAATGATAAATACCCTAAACATCAAAACAATCAGAAAAAAATAATGTTTATATTAATTTACTAACTGTTATACCTGTGTAATACAATTTTTCTATAGGATTTTGGCTGTATACACTTTAATTACTTCTTTTTATGACACTAATTTTATAATATTTTTCTAGAGTGAATAGAAAGATATTTCAATCTTTTATTGATTTGGTTAATCAAAATGTGTTTTTATTTTTTTATAACTAGAAAGCTTTCTTTGATTTAATGACTCATTAAATTTAATGTCACATAAATTTTTAGTATTGTCACATTTGGGGAAATTTCGTCAAATTATTTTCTTATAAAAGATGTACTCACTGTAGTACTGCTACAAGTTTTTTTCCTAAAAACACAGGAAGTTGGATATATCTTATTTTGTGTAAGTCCATCAAAAAACAAAAATACATATTGTGATAATTTGATATACTATATTATCAAGGATATATCTGACGAGAGAGCTTCTGTTTTAACAGTGACGATAAGAATAAAATCATTTGCTACAAATGCACATGGATGATTGGAAAAACTCAACACAGACTGACTTCTGGTTCTAGCTCTGTAAGAGATAGTTATATTGATATACAACCTCTGACCATGACATTGTGTTTTAGTACTAGGAGTAGGTCCGGGGGAAGAAGAATTTCTGGAACACAGTATAGGTACTGGGTCAGTTTGAAGTAACTCTGCATAAATGTATCTAGTTGCAACAACTGTACACAAAATAACTACAAACTACATATTTATCCCACTGAATTAAAATTAAATATATTCCTATCTGAGCTTCTCTTTAGCTCAGTTCCTAAAATATTCCTAAAATGTCCAAACATGGGGAAGAAAACAATGAAGTTTGGGCAGTAAGAGATAGTAAAGTACCTTACCTTTGTAAAATTTACATAATCATATGACCATATGAATGTACTGCCAAGGCCCTTCCAGACATTTTAAGGAGGCATCCAAAAGGTGGCCTTGAACCCTGGCCCAGTAGTTCAGTTGGTTAGAGCATCATCCCAATATGCCAAGGTTGCAGGTTCTATTCCCAGTTAGGACATATACAAGAATCAACTGATAAATGCATAAATAAGTGGAAGAACAAATCAATGTTTCTCTCTCTCTTCTACTCTCTCCCTTCCCCTCTGTCTCTAAATTCAATTTTTAAAAGATGGCCTTTGTTAGATCAGAGCCACTCAAGAAACTGGACGAATGCAGGGAGCTAAGGAGAGAGGGTTTATTAGCCTGGAACAAGAGGGAAAGTTGGGCCAACCAAGGGAGGTTGGGACTCACTCGGTTGTTCTTAGATCAGGGTTGTTAATCACAGAAACCTGCGGTTGGGGTAGTAGAGTCTGATTGGCTAGAGCTGGTTGCTGGGTGAGAGCTGCATCCTGTTATGCCGGATAAGCCAACCCCAGACCCTAATCTTCCTGGGTAGGGTCTGCAGGCAGCTTCCCACAGTGCCATTTTCTCACCTGGTGATTTTCATTCCACTTAGGCCTGCCTGGGTCTAACAGCCTTGAAGCTAAAATTCCTTTAGCTTCACAGTAAATATGCTTCTGGCTTCAAGGCATTTCCAGGCAGGAAAAAAAATGGCAGTTTCACCCTGAATTCTCTAATTAGAGTCTACTGTCCCAACTAGGAAACTACCAGCTGTACCCAATAGGTTGTTGCACTAAGAGAGGCATAAATTCAGAACAAGGAGGGGTGACAGTCCTATTACACTCTGAGACCTGAGAGTCAAGCTTTAGAAGGCCATTTGTTATAACTGGAGGATGTCCAGAGGACAGTGACCAGGAAGGTGTGAAAACTTAAAGGAAGAATATTTATTAGGACTTGGATATTTAGCATCTTAATGAGTGACTTAGGGAGGAAATAAGACTTTTTACAAAATTTAACAGGGATTACTATATGGATGAGGCAGAAGAAGGACCAGAATGTGGCTTGAAGACTTAGAATATAATATCTCATTGATAATATTATATCAATTACATGTTAAAATGATAATATTTTAGATAGCTATGGTTAAATAACATGCATTAACTTTAATTGTTTATTTTTACTGTTTTAATTTGGCCACTAAATTTTTTTAAAATATATATAAAGCTTACATTTGTGACTCATGCTGCATCACCGTTGGACAGCACTGGTTTAAGGTTCCAGCACACTTAGACAATCCCTAAGCCCTCAAAGCCATTGCAATTTTACCAAGAGCTAACGCAACAAAAACATTTTCTATTTGGGAAGCTTTTACTTGATATTCTCTTTTCTTGAATTTAATGCATTTACTGTACTTGTTTTTGGTGTCACTTGGCCTTTGCTTAGGTTAAAAAAAAAAAAAAAGAGCTCCAATAATGGTCAAAAAATTGACCAATAAAGATATTTTACTGTCACTTTACTCAAAGGGAGTAGGCAGGTCTTAACAGTATATCTGATAGTAGCAGGTTTATACAATAATTTTTTCCTTATCAGCTACTTAATGAAATGACTTTCTATCATAACATCTTTGAAATGTTAATACTCTTACAGCTGTCTTCAAAGACCTTCTTTGAACTAAATATGTTATCAATCAAAATACTCATTAAAATTCGATGCAAGCTTATGTGAAGAGGGAGATTAAATCATTGAGGCATCTGGGCTTCTTATTCCACTAATGTACCTCATTTTAACATAATTTGTTATTACAGAAATTTAATTTTCTGAACCATAGAACCACTAAGGGTCTTCGAATTTCCTAGGTTTTTATCTATCCTAATGGCAAGCTATTTTGATTATGTACCGGTTGGGTCCTTGGATATCTCCAAGGTTTGTAGTTCTGGCTGACGACAAGGCGTAGACTGAGAAAGTGACACTCCCTAACATTGGAGAGAGAAGATGGCTCCAATTGCTAAAGAACTTGGAGAATGCCTGTCTCCAATGAGATGAGGAAATATTTTGAACTGGTGTTTTTCTCAGGCGACCATTAATATACAAGGATCTTAACTAAGACGCCTTCACCCTCTCCATCTTTTCACTTAATGGAATCCTCCTCATGGGTGTGTGATGGAGTCAGAAACACAGAGTGAACAGCTTAAAGTGTTAGGCTGTTACTCTTCCTGCCCCAGAAAGAGCTGTGAGGTCCACAGGAGGTAACATGCAGTCCTAGTACAGTGTCTAGCCAAGGACAATAAATATGAAAAAATGCTAGTTCCATTCCTCTCTCCCATCCCACCACCTTAATCTAGGCATTCAACCAAACATGCTGTGTGGCTTTCTCCTGCACTTATGTAAAACCCAACAAAAGCAAAAGGGAGAGAGAGAACATTCTGCGTGTCAAGGATCAAGAATATGGCACTTAAAAATTTAGTCTATGAGGGGTTACCAAAGAAAACTAGAATTATCTTCTGGAGGGTGGGCCCCTTGTAGTACAGGCTTCCCCTGCTAGGTGAGTGTTCTACAAACCCATCTGTATCAGTGTACCCCCTGGTAGTGGTGTGAGAGGCTACAGAAGTAGTCTCATTTAAATTGTAGTGGCCATTGATTAAGTGACTCAGTTCCTAGTGATCAGAGAGAAAAACTCGGAAAGAAGGACATGAGTTGCCTTTCGGATCAACAGCCTCCTAGCCTCATGTTATTCTAACACTTCTCTGTTTTGGCGGGTGTAAGCTGTCAGTAACTAGGTATTTCATTTTATAACCCCTCCCCCCAATTAGATCTGCTATCTCTCCTAATGTCCTTCTTTGCACCCTGTTTCAGCTGCCTTGGCCTCTTTTTTACGTTTCCTGGGTACGTTGTGTTTCAGGAGTCTAGAATACTCTTCTCCCAGATTCGCACATGGCTCACTCCCTCATGTTCTTCAAGAGTTTGCTCAGCAACCACCTTTTCAGTAATGCTTTTCTGATGACCTAACTGCAAACTTGAACTTTCCCTGCCCAGCTTCCCCCATCCACTTCCTGGCTCGATCATCCTGGACGGCATCTATCACCATCTGACACACTCCGTACTTCACATGTCTGTTCATTGTCAGTGTCCAAACGTGAGGTCCACAAGGTGGGGGCTTTGGGCAGCGTTTTTGTTACCATGTCCCAAGAACCTACAAGAGTGTTTGTTGCAAGGGGTGGGGGGAGGTAGAAGGGGACAAACGGGGAATATGGTGATGGATGAACAGTTGACTTGGGGTGATGAACACACAATACGGTGGACAGATGATGTGTTGCAAAATTGTGCACCTGAAACCTATATAATTTTGTTAAGCAGTGTTGCCCCAATAAATCCAATAAAAAGAGTTTTGGTACAAAGGATAATGAGTAAGTAAATGAAACGAGTGTATCTTAACGAGTTTTTGTCATTTTGTTGGAGTGCTCCAAGTAAGAGTCATACAAAGAACATTATTTTAAAACCCATGCAGAGTAAAACTTTGGCGATTTGATTTATATGAGGACGTCTATTTGTAAATATGAATATGCTGCAGTCTACATTGTCGGGGCTGTTTCTGAACACATGCTTTAGTCCCTGCAAAACAAATGGCTCTGCATTCACATTATCTTGTGCATGATTCTGAATATTGGATAACAGAATATTTTCACATTGTTTTATGTGGAAGAATGAAAGAGAAATAGACAGGAGAAAAGGCCATTTTGGAGTGAAAAGATGCATCGAGCTGGCTCAGCACAAGCACCATGCAGTGCAAGGAAGCTGCAGGAAAACAGAGAAACTTTAGATCCCCTTGTGAGCAACAGCTTCCAGGCTCCCAAGCAAAAATGTCTGCTCTGCCCCTAAAACTTTAGTTTTTGGAGATTCCATAACCAGCAGAAGAAGGGAACTGTGCCTTCAAAACTACATAAAGAAAATTAAATTCCTGAAAACAAAATCATAGCATTTTTCTCAAAGCCCTCTGGTTTGTCCTCTATTATTATTTGAGATGAAGCTTTAGTGCAAAAAATAAAAAAAATCTTTGCAGATAACTTGCAGTTCAATAACCTGATAACTATTCATTTCAGCTTAAAGCACGCTTGTAAATATCATTTCAAATGAAGCACTGACTTGATTTTTAATCAATGAAAACTGACATTTGTTGAAAAGGCTTTCTGAATAATTACCTTGAATTCTTATTACTAAAGCGGATTTAACAGAAAATCAAAACAAATGATATTAATTACATCATAGCCTCATTATATATTAATAGGTTCAGAAACCAAACATTGAGTTTCTTATGGAGTTGGGTGTAATATTTATAGGAAGCTTTATGATGGAAGTCAGCTTAATTCTAATGCATTCATTTTAGGGTCTGACCTTTTGCTCCCTGGAAACCTGAGTTTGGTCTCAGCTAGGAGCACAGATATCTGCCTTCAACATTTGCAGCTCATGCCTGAAAACTCAGTATCACTGGGTCTTGACTTTTTCATGCCAAGGGGCACGTGTTGGCTGTCTGGTCAGTCACCACCTGCCTCTAACTATAAGTTATTATTGAAACACGTCCCTTTCAATTGATGAATTTAGAACATCAAACAAAGGAAATTTCATTATGTGACTATGCATCAAGATCTGTTATTATCTGTGTGTACAGCAAGCAACTAGGCAGGCACAACCAGAAGCCTAAAAATAAAGAGAGTATCACTGGAGAAAAGGCTTTCTTAGGTCATTATCTCTTGGGTGGGGCCCTGGATCACCGTGTCTTTATACCCACGTTCAGTGTAGACTTGGCTCTTTGGTGTAACTGGAAACCAGCAGGGGGCGTTCCTAACTGTGGGACTTTTTAAAGTTGTGTAACACCCGTGAGTATCAGTTTTATCATCTGTAAACTGGAAATGAAAATAATAAAATTGGTGTTGTAAGGATTAAATAAAAGAGTTGTTATAAAGATTAAATGAATAATTCATTCATATGCTAAACAGAGTTCCTAACGTATACCAGGGTTGCCAATAAATATTTCTTATTAGAATCATCACTAAAGACCCCTTCTAGTCCTGACGTTCCAGTGCAATGCGGAAACCCCACTGACAAGTCTAACCGTGCCCCTCACCTCTTCGACGCCTTACTTCGGCCTCTCACTATCCTCCCAGCTTCTGCGCTTGCTGAAAAACACGGGCATAAGCAAAATGGACAAGAACAGAGACTGATTACAGTTTGGACATAGAAGCCCTGCCTGCTGGAATATAGTCCACACCATGCGCAGTAAGATTTCACCAAAGTAGAGTCCAGGCTACACTGTGATCTCTGAAGATGACATTTATGAAATCTGAATCATTCATTCAGCAAGTATTGAATGTGCCAGGAACTGTCCTAGGCACTGAAGACTCAGCACTAAAACAGAAAAAAAGAAAAATCTTCCCGGGGAGCATATGTTCCAGTTGGGAGAGAAAAATGGGCAGAGTAGAAAGGAGCAAGGAGGTGACACCGTGCCCTCCTTCCTTCTTACAAACTCGTCAGCGCCCTTCCCCAACTGTCCCATGACTCCCCTGTGCATACTGATCAGCATCAAACTGCCAGTGAAGTGATTTTCTCATATCAATCCTCAATCTCCCTTTCTTTCCAATCCCACCAACACTTCCCTCAGCCAGGTCTTGGCCCTCTGTTGCCTTGGTTACCAGACTAGCCCCTCAGCAGAGCCACCTACCACCAGTCTCAACAACCAGGGACTGCCCTTTTCTACTTTCTTAATCGGAAAAAAATTCTACTCGGACTTCAAGCCCCAATTCAATGTCCCTCCTCCATGGAGTCTTGCTTGGAAAACCTCTCACCTGATACTCCAGCACGGGCGGAACTAATCATGTTTGCTCTGTAATTTCTTCATTTGGTCAAACGTCCAGTAAA
The DNA here is from genome assembly GCA_004027475.1 of Anoura caudifer. Classification (NCBI taxonomy): domain Eukaryota; kingdom Metazoa; phylum Chordata; class Mammalia; order Chiroptera; family Phyllostomidae; genus Anoura; species Anoura caudifer. Next base: position 262,705 of record PVKU01000664.1, on the reverse strand, counting down.
ACACTGCCATATTATAACAGCATCCATTTATTTATTTGATAAATACTTAGTGAACTATGGAGCCTAGATATGCACTACTGAAGGCACTGGAGACAGGGACCCCATGATTCTACCTTCCTCTCCTTGAAGTTGGAGGTCATGTCTTCTGAGTGCCCTTGGCACATGCCTGTGTTCAAGTTTTATTAAATGGCAGCCTTGTCACTGTGACTTGATTGAGAGGGAACAGGGGAAGCAGGTGTTGACCAGCCCCAGTTCACAGGAGTCTATGTCAGCATTAGGCAAATTCCCTGTATCACCCAGTGTAAAACAAAGTCCCTCATTTCTTTCTCTAAATTGTAAAGGAAGCAATTACACAACCCAGAAGCGTTCTTTGTGTTTGCCCTTTCATCCCACTACTTTTAATTATATAGGGAGAAAAACATCCAGCTCCCTTCAGAGCAAACCAAAATTCCTTTAATCTATTTTAAAGTAAAATTGGTCTTTTTCTGTTCTCCACAGTATTTTCTTGAAACATTATGCCTAAAAATAATAACTTAGTCATTCAAGTAAAATAAGCCCCAAATTTTCCCATCATAAAAATTGTTATCATCATCATATCAGATAATGGAAGCGTGTGTGTGGCAGAATGAAAGATGAAGCCAAGATCTCAGAGCTCTGTAAGGTTTAAAATTTTTATCCATTCACTTAATGACTTCTGTACAACCAGTACCATAGACAAATACTAGAAAGAATGGGTATTTCTGAGGTCATTATTATTACTAAGAGAAGATATATCAGTGTTGTCTCACTTAGTTCGGTTGCCATAATAGATACTGTTAACTGGGTGGCTTGAACAACAGAATTTTCTCTCTCATGCTCCTGGAGACCAGAAATCTGAGACTAAGATCTCAGCAGATGTGGTGTCTGGTGAGGGCACACTTCCTGACTTGCAGACAGCCGTCTTCTCTTTGGACCCTCATGTGGCAGAGAGAGAAAAACCCTGTCTCCCGTCTTTAATTATAAGCACGCTACCGCCACACTTGCAAGGGCTCCACCCTCAAGATCTATTCACATCGTAAAGGCTTCACTTCCAAATACCATCACATGGGGGATTAAGGCTTCAACATATGGACTTGGGGAGGGGGCAGGGACACAGCATGGGTCCATAGTGAGTATCATTGGTAATATAAAATAAGCATGAAAAGTCATTTTTAAAAACATGTAAACAAAGAGAATCAGGCCTAAACAATTTATCATTTAATATTTTATTTTAATATTCTTTTAAGTGTAATTTAACTTAGTTTAACATTAATTTAAATTAAAACTAATTTAATACCATTCATTATTGTATTTAGTTATTAATTATTAATATTCCAATAATTTGATATTATTAGAAGTAGTAGAATAATAATGTCTTACATTTCAAATATATCATCTTTGGCCAGACCAACAGTTAAATGAGTATCTGAACTGCTATATGCCTCACCTGAATTATGCTTTGGCTTTATTCCATGGACAAATATTGAGAGATCTATGGGAACTAGGCCTTTAAATCTGGTTCTTTTATTTATTTCAGGACACACTCGTTCATTCCATGCATTTATTCAACACTGTTGACATCGACTATGTACCAGACATTGTATCCAAGGCTCTGGGAATAGAGAATTAAAGTCATCATCCCTCCCTTTAAGGAGCTTATAGTTTGCAATGAAGACAGATAAACTATTATAATCCAATGTCATAAGAGCTATGCCAGAGATACATCCTGAGTCCTGAGGATTCTGGAATCTCTTAAGATAGAAACTAAGCCTTGATGAGGATCCGATCAAGGAGGACTTCCTGGAGGAAAATCAGACCGAATAAACCAGAAGAGTAAAAGTACAGAACTCTGGGAAAGTATAAAGCAGTTCAGGGAGTGTCACATGTTTCCCTTTTACAGGAATCTCCAGGAACAATTTCAATTTATACATCAGGCAAAGTTATGCCTCTCCTGAACAACTGGTCTGTGTCATCCTGAGGACATGACAGAGTGCACCTACCTTCCATAGATAGTGCTGAATGTTAACAATAGGCTTTGTTCAGTACCTTGCCCAAGGCTTGGCACAGAGCAGGCACTTGACAAATTTTAGTACAGTTAAATGTTAAGATAAACTTTTGGAATATTAACCTTGGTTTCATCTTAACTTTCACCATTATTTTCTTCTGATGTTTGTAGTTTTATGTCTATAAAACTTTGAAAAGAGATAGTATCTAAATAAGATAAGTAAATACATTTAGAAAACACATCTTTATTATTACAACTCTGTAGGTAAGTCAAAAATTAGTGTTATTTTAAAGATAAGAAAATTAAAACAGGTAATTCTGGCCAAGAGAGTGCAACAAGGGTAAGATTTAATAGAGACTTTCTCACCCAAAGTACCAAAAGTACTGTAGAAAATATATGAAACAACAGTTTTTAAACACTGGACATCAGGCAGAGGACAACAGTGATCTCTGAAAGACTGGAAATTAATGAGGCGAGCCGCACCATTGCTCAAGGTTACTTCCTAAGGAGACATTTCCTGGCCACAGAAAAAGGACAGGGAATTAGGCAGAACTCAGTCCCTGAGTTGATGATATGAAGAGGTAAGTCTAGCCAACAAATTGACTAGAATTCAAGGAGCAGAGCACAGGATAGGAGAGAGTTGCACACGGAGAGAATTCCAGTGACCTGCAGAGGCTTCTCCTTGCGTGTTCAGCAGAGCACTGATCAGCTCGTGCATGTAAGGAAACTTACTCTAGACCAGGAAAGAACCACTGGAGAGGATTAGAGGGAAAAGTACCCAGAACTCACATTCTCAGAAGAGAATAGCACCTGTGTCCACCACAACCCCCAGCTGGACTGGAAATCCTCACAATTCACAGGGCATTGGGTCTAGTGGTCAGAAGGGGCTTGCCTCAGTAGTGGGGTAAAGTTAACTGCAAAATACAGCTCTGGATTCACCTGACAAAGCTTAAAAGTAAGACTTAAAAAAGGTCAAACTACGTCTAAATAATTTAAAATTGTCTCAGAACAAAACTCAAGAAGACATGTAAGAATAAAAAACTACTCGGGCCACAAAAGACAAAATTTATTTCCAATCAAAAATCACAAAGCAAAAAAAAAAAAGCCTATAAAATACAACTCATAATGAGGGGGAGAATCAACAATCTAAAGTGACCCAGAATTGATACATCAGGATTAGGACAAGGACATGAAACCAGTTACTGTAACAGTATTCCATATGATCTAATATCTAGAGAAATGGAGCCATAGAAGGATTATTTTTTAAAAAAAGATCCAAATCAAACTTTTAAAGCTTAAAATTACTATGACTAACATGAAAAAATATTCTGGGTGGGATTAATTGCTGATTTGAAAGTGCAGGGAAAAAAGAACAGTGGATTTGAAAACATAGCAATAGAAACCACCAAAATGAAAAGAGATTAAAACAGACTATTAAAAATATAAACTGAGCACTAGTGAGCTTTGGAAATCTTCAAGTGGCCTAATATATTGGTAACTGGAATTCTCAAAAGAGAGGAAAGAGTGGGGGATAGAAAAAAATTATTTGAAGAGATAATGGCCAAAATTTCTCCAAATTTAGAAACATGAAGAAAACTATATCAAGGTGTATTGTAATCAAACTGCTAAAGATAAAGAAACTAAAGCTCAGAACATTTACCAAATTTCCTCTTTACCATATAACAAGTTTTCAATGGGTCCATTCCCAATGGATAGCCTTTATTCATATCTTAAAGAGGTCATAGACATGGATTGGTAAGGAACAGATCAGGAGCGGAAACAGAAGAAGAATACTACCTAGGCAAAGGTGTTAGCATAGAATCGTTACTGAAATATACTAATACTTCATGCACTTAGCTGAGGTCACCAAGACCACGCCTTTGTAAGCGGTGGCTTTGACCAATCACACTGAGCATGGAGCCAGTACCAAAAGCCACCGTTTACAATTTTGCTTCACTGTCTTGTCATCCAATTTCTTTAGTCTCCCTCTTAGGCTTTAATTTTAGTTTTTCAATTATTGTCTTGTTCATGGTGGGATATTTTCTTTTTTTAATATGGGAATTTATTTTTACTTCCTTTTTGGTAACTGGATTTTCTCTTGTTGTGAAAAAAATGCTGGGGGAGTGGGATATGTATCATTTCCAAAGCTTATAAGACAGAAAGATTTATTAATTATCCTTCCTTTTGTCCTTCTTTGTGCTTGTACAGTACAAATCCCAGCTACTCCCTCCACACCATCGTTCACACACTAAAAATGCTGATTCTTTCATTATCTGCCTGAGGAGTACCCTTATTTATTTGTGTTTCTTAAGGAGTTTAATTTCCTAGCTTGACTTTGCCTATTTTATGATTTCAGATATTTTTCCCTTCTAAATACAACTAATAAAAGGAACTATTGGTAAAAATTTCAAATTAAATTTATTATAGGGCTGAGTGCATTTTCAGGAGTTTCCCTCCCTGCTCCACAACTCCTGCATATTGTTTTTACTGAAGATGAAATACTTAAATAGGCTTTTGATTTTATTCAAATAACAGTTATTCTGCACTATGACACACCAGCACCACGCTGTGCCTAGCAGAGGGCACAGGGGTGAGTGGCCTTGACACTTCCCATGGGAAGTCATCACCTAGAGGCTGGTAGACAAGACAAAAGTCAACACATCCAAGCCAAACAGTAAGTACTGTTCTTACCAACGTGTGCTCTTCTGAATAGCTTACTTAAATACAAGACAAAAAACCCTGCACATTACAAAAATCCTTGTTCTAAATCAACTCAACATTAATTGGCCCATGTGTTTTCAGTGTTTTTGAAGTTTTAGCTTTCCTAGCATTGTTGCATATAAATTCTCTAACCATACACCAAAAGCCTAGTATACTGAAACAAATAAACAAACAAAGCATTTAGCAGAACTACATTAACCTATGAAACTTAGAAAACTGGTATAAATCAGCAGGCCAAGAAAAATGAACATCTTACACCCAAGAAAGTTCTAATTCTGGAAATGAACCTTGCCTTAAACAACATACGTAATACTTGCGTATCTGCTTATCTCTTTCTATTTATAAAATGACTATGAAAGAATGATGGTCTCTAGCAAATATGACAATACTTGTTCACAAAAATGGAGCTGCGACTTATCAAGGACTGAGGTGGGTGCAGCTGTGAAGGCAGACCATCCAGAGAAAAATAGGACAGCTCACCTTCAAACCCCATCTTGACCTCCTTGCTTTCCTGAAAATTGCAGGCACTAAACAAATAGCTGTAGTGTTGCACCAACTGAGTGCAAAAAAAGAGGAAGGTGCCGAGGAGGCCTACTGAATTTATGTCACAATAATTTGGCCTTCTCATTTCTCTAGACAATCCACAGGCAGATCGATAATGCAGCAATCAGAACCAGGGTTGCGATGGCCCAGCAATCGGGGTAGCGGGGCTCCCATTCCATTTGTCACACTCAGCCAGCAAAGGCTGCAGGAGCAGGTTATGTCCACCTGCCTTGGAAAAAGGGATATAATTTCAAGGGGCAAGTGGACATCTGGGAGCAAAAAGAAAAGAGAAGCTGTCTGCACCTGAGGAAAGAGCTGTGAACAATGGGGTAACTAGAAAGTGCCCAGGGAAATTTATTTGTTATTTCCTGCAGTAAAAAAGGAAACTAGTTGCCAGAAAATAGCTTTATTTCAGCTCCTGAATTGTTTTATGGGTGATTTCCCTAGAAACACTTTCCCCCCCTCTGAACAGTCTGCATACCTACTCTCCCAGGATTTCCTCATTTCTGTCCTAAAGGGAGCGTTCAGATCCCACCATTCCTGCAGTGAAAATGCTTTACCCTCAGTTTCAGCATCTGGCGCTCCTACACTTCCTTTGTTACAAATGCTCTGGCAGCAAGAGAAAATATTCTTTCTACAAATAGCAAAGGGGGAGAAGTAGAGGGAGGGAAAAGTGGGGAGAGAGAGAGATGAGGCAGAGAGAGACAGGGAGAAGAAAAAGGTGAAGGAGAATGCAGCAGCTTCCTGCAGGAAGCAGGAAGGGGCAGCCTAGGATGTCCTCCTGGTCTATTGCTGCCTTGCTTCCTGGCTGGCCTTCCTGAGAGCTGCAGCCTGGGTGACAGCCTGGGCAGCCAGCCGCTCCTTCTGCCCTTCAGGCTCCATCACCATTGTGATGCAGTAATGGAGTAGAGCTGCCCTGTCAGACCTCATCAGCAATCCCGTGAAGGCAGAATGAAATCACTTCTATTGACCCGCTGGCATATTTATAGGCTCACTCTCTCTTTCTGCTGAGGCTGGTGGTTCTCACCTTCTTGGGCCCGGGATGTGTTTATTCAGCAGCACGCTAAATCACGCCCGTGTGCAAGGGGAGCATTCATCAGGAACCGAGCCCCTCTTCAGGCTGCCAGACCTCTCCAATTACTGAGGCTGGAAGGGCCTCAGTAAAAACCTTCCTGCCAGGCAAGATCCCTTGTTTGCAGCCTCTAAAAATAATACCGTCTGAGCTCTGCATGCTGCTTCCCCTGTCCAATATGCACGTTGACTTTGATCTAGCAGAGCGCTCATTTATCCTCCATTGGCTTTGTCTCCAAGATCCCCCTTTTCTCTTTAAACAATGAAAAAGAGATGCTGCATTTCTCTCCGGAGAGGTGGGGGAGAAGATGCGGGTTCATCCACCACTCCTCTCTCCACCTTCTTGGCGACCTCCTCCGAGGCGCAGCCCAGTGGTGCTCTCCGAAAGGGCAGCTAGAGCTCTGGTCCCATGCTGCCCTCTCTCTTCCTGTTCCTTGCTAAAGACATCGCGGTTTCCTTTAACAACTGATGGGAAGAAACCATCTAAAACACGAGGGAAATTGTGTCATTTGGGTTTCAAGTTATGAGAGCAAGTGCCAGACATTCCTTTAAATGTTGACAGATAAAGATGTTAAATTGTTTAAAAGTATGTGTCTCCTAATGCATATTAATTTACTTAGAGCTTTGGGTTACTTTTACCAACACATTTTCTATTTCTCTTCATGTATCCTATTCTTTAAATAAGAAAAAGATTAATATTAATTATATTAAAATTAATATTATTAGATCTAGTATTTTATTCTGTAGTCTGGAATGTTTTCTGAAGCTCATTCCAATAGAATTCATGAATTTAGATATTTTTAAGTTATGGGAGGCATAATTTTATAAAACCAACAAAATCTACCTGGAATTCACTAAACTGAATTCTTATCCCAGCTTTGCTTATAATTAGAATTGTGACCTAATAAGTCATTAGTCACTCTGAGCTCCAGCTCCCTTATCTATCGTTCTTTCCAGGGTTAACACTTTCATACTTAGGGCTTCTGTCCAGAAAAAGTCCAGCCATTGTTAGTATAACAAGAACAGTTTCTGTGACATTGATGTAACCTGACAGCCGAGGAGAATGGACTAGAATGCACATGCATGGACAATGATGACTTCACTATAATAGTCAGTGGGGGTGGTAGGTGCCATTGAGTGATCGGGTGTACTGTGTGGCCACCCCATCCAAAATGACTGAGGAAGTAGAGCAACGAATCTGCATCAAATTTTACATTAAGTTTGAAGATTCCTCCGTGGAAAATATTTGGGTGATTCAGAAGGCTGCAGCTGTGGGCAACTGTGATTGGCAGCCTCACCATGACAACACAGTCAGTCACTCACGCATAACGTCTAGTTCAGAGTTTTTTGGTAAAACATCAGATCACCCAGGTGACTCAACCCTCCCTACAGCCCAGATTTGGTGCCCTATGACATCTGGCTTTTCCCAAAACTGAAACTCACCTTTGAAAGGGAAGAGATTAAAAAAAAAAAAAAAAAAGAAAGGGAAGAGATTTCAGACCATCTGATGAGATTCAGGAAAATATGACAGGGCAGCTGATGGTGATTGGGAGAACTGTGTGAGGTCCCAAGGTGACTACTTTGAAGGGGACTGAGGCATCATTGTTCTATGTGCAATGTTTGTTATATCTTATATCTTCTTCAATAAATGTCTCTATTTTCATATATGGATGAATGTTTTCTGGACAGATCTAATATAGGCATGGACTGAACAAAGAGCTAGGCCCAATGACCACTTGATTAATAACCAAACCCTTTGTGAGACCAGGGGCAAGTTTGATTGTTTCCCTTATTCCCAGAGACTAACGTGTAACAGCTGGTGAGGCTGCAGCAGTGACCCTACAAAACATAAGAAAGACGCCTACCTACACCAGGCATCGACCATACAAGCTGTGCTAGTACATACTTACTGACTAGTTTTCCAAAACAAAAAATAAAAAAAAAACGAAACTGATTTGTAGCCCTTGGCATTTTCTGCAGCGTAAATACCCCCCATTATGGCCGACTTTAAGGCACCAACTTGATTATATCAGTGAAGGAGTTGGGTGGGAAAAGGCTAAAATTTGTGAAGAGCCTTATGTAATGGTGCTCTGGCAAAGCCCAAATTCCACCCTCCCACCCTCACTCCCACATAACCTTCCAGATCAGCTGGGCTTTGAGTAGGAAATTTTGAGGTTATGAAAAACATAAGATAAAGATGGTAAGATTGCAAAGGAAAACTTGTATTAACAGAAAGATTTTGAACAGTTCTCAAAAATGTCACAGAAATATCCCTAACAAAAGAAAGAAAAAAAGGAAGAGTGAGGGGAACCCTGTGTCTCCAATATTTCTGGATACGTAGTCCAAAGATACCTTAGAAGAAAATGTCTTTAAAGTTTCATGCGAATTTTGCATTCTATTTTGGAGCTATCTAGGACTATTTTAATGTAAAAAAATACAAAAGTAACAAAATAATGTAAACATTTTAAAACTTAAAAAAAAAGGATGTGATATATCCATTAGCACTCCAAAATGTAAATCAATAAAACACTGTAAAATCAACCACAACTTGAGGCTTTAGAACAGTTTTCTAACTGAAGGAAAGAAGAAAGGGAGAGAAAGAGGGAAGGAAAGAGAAAGCAAGAGAAAGAAGGGAGAAAGGAAGGAGACAGACAAATCTACAGAAAAACACCAGGGTGTGGGAGATGAGTTGGTTTGGAAGGAGATACTCTAATCGTGAGATTCTTCTTATGACTCAGCTCATCATCACTCCCTGTGCTCACTAAACGCTTTCTTATTTCAGTTCTTGCCTATTTAAGCAAAATTTGGAGATCAACAGATAAGGTGTTATAAGGCCACCCAAATGGGTGTGTTAACAGGAATAAGCTGAAAGAGATCACAGAGACAGTGGTTTTCAGCAACAGACAGTGAATTAAGAGGAGGTGACAGCTTCAGATTAAAAGAACATGGTATTGATGCTGATATTCTTAGAGAGAAAAACGTGAGCAGTAATCTAGATGCTCTACTACCTCAATGGGGAAAAGAAGGTTTTAAATAATTTGTACAAATGGGTCAAAAATTTTCTGAATTGGCATTGAACCATTAGTTTAATCTCATTCATATACATGGTACACCTCTGCGTACAAAATATCAAATGGAGCAGAAATTGGTTCAGGAAAAAGAACAGGGCATAGGAAATGTGTTCAAAGATAAATAAAGGCAGGATAATCACTCTAAAAAAAAGCTAAGAATATAGCAGGGGCTGATGAACTGCTACTATAGTACAAGGAAGAATGACAGGTATTACAAAAGCAGTAAAAACATAGTGCTTGAGTAATGACTTTCAGGGGGAATAAGGAAATGCACTGTAACCTGATTCTATTTCTATTCATAAATTCTTTCTTGCTCTTCTAACTGGTATATTTTGCTTATGCAGAAATAAGGAAGTCATTTTTCTTTCAACTAGATATATCTAGCATCATCACATTCTTTTTTCTTTTCTCAAGTATCATTTAGCTATTGGAAAATGACTTTTTATGTATCGCCAACTAGGTCAAAAGGAGTTTACAAGTAACCTACCCTTCCAAAGACCTTGCAGACAAATTCTCAGTGATGAGCTTGCAGAGCTATAAGGTAGGAAAATTGCTTCATATACTCCCCTGGTGCTAAAATGAGGACTTTTCTTTCAGGTTCTAGCCATGGGTCTAGAAATATTTATGAAATACTTATGAAGTATTTATTTTTTTTTACTAAGGGGCATCATTCTGAACTTAAATACCTGTTAGTGTTCTATTAAAATTATCTGTCATTTTAAAATGTAATAATGCCATTCTAGTGTTATTTATGCAAGGATTGAGGAGCACATGAAGGCTGTTAAAGAGAACCCATCCTGGTCCACAAATCAGTTGACCCGGGAGTTCTATACCCTTTACATAATGTCACTTGACACGCAAAGCCCAACACCTCATAGAAATATAATAAATCTGGTCAGTTCATAAGATATGCAGTCAAATATGTAGATATTTTGAAATTTCATATAACTGAATTTTCTATTTTATTTACTTATACCTTTTTCTTGGAACCCAGCTAAGAGCTAAATTCCAACCATCCATCCACAGCATAGCAGAGGAATTAGAAAATGCATTACTTGTGAATCAAAACTTGTGTTTTGAACCAGCCTAGAGAGGTCCACTGATGACAGAACGAACATAGGTTCTGGGGCCATACTTCTTAGGTTCAAATCCTAGTTTCTCCCTTTTCAGGCTGCAAAGCCACAAGTAGCTTGATGACCTCAGAGCCTCCCTGCATGAGGAGGTTGCAATGATTATAAGAAAAGGCCTGTAACACACGAAAACCATCTGTAAGCACAACATGTTGGCTATTACTATAACCCTGAGCCAACCTGCACTTCCATCTTTCTATTCCCCCAGTCATACATTTCCCTAAATGTGGAGCTTGTTATCATCAGACTATTAACAAAAGGCTGGTTTCCATTCCCAGACCTCAAAAAATTCCCAGGGATGAAGTTCAGCCAGTATTTTAAAGAATGATATCTTTCATAACACTTAAAGGAGTTTTTCATATTGACTCAAAGACTCCAGGAAAAGATGAAAGAAAGGGTCATTGATGAACTTTAAGAAATCTGTAAGGCCCCCTTAAAATGTGTTTTTCTGAATATGATTGTCTCAATGGACATTTTTTTTGGAGGAAATTTCCATGGACTTTTATCAGATTTGAGATCAGACCCAAAAGATTACTAAAAGCATCTGCATTTAAAGCAAAGAACACTGACCTTAAAATTCAAGGTCATACCTAATTCAGGTATTCTCTAATTTTTCTTCCTTGCTGAGACCTAAACCCAGGTCTTTATATGCTTGCCAACATTTCATGTTAGATGGCAATTATTATATTTGTGCAACCTGTTTTAACTTTCACTTTAAACATAGATATGTGAACTGTTATTAACCCCTATCTTAAAATTTGGGTTTATTTATATATATCTTCAACTTGATAGTGACTTTCATTTAGAATTCTATTACTCTCCTCTCTACTTCCAATGTTTTAAAGAGGCATCCATGGACACATGGAGGGGCAGTAGGAAAAACAGAGGCCTGAGTATCAAGCAGAGGTGGGGCTGAATTTCAGCCTTTCCTCACAGAAGTGAGAAACCTGTCCCAGAAGGCTGGCTCTGAGAAACATGACGCAGAACACACAAAACACCTGCCCTGGCCAAACGGTGGAAATGCAAAGGAAGATTTCTTCCACTGTCCTTCCTCTTCTTGCCCTCTACCCCACAGGTGGAAGTATCAATATTAAATTCTGAAAATGGGACTCACAGACTCAATCAAAATTAGTACAATCACCTCTGGTTTTATTCATTATATTCAGAAGCATATTTTCCATGCAAGAAGGAGAACTGTTATAAATAGACAGACAGACAGACAACTAGGTAGATAAAAACAGTCAGCTTTTGATGTTTTTAAGTGCAGTTATTTGTTCTACGCTGAATTCATGTTAATAAAAATTTAAAATATCTATGGAAATAGTAAGTTATAAATTGTTAGTGTAACATCATGAAAATACGCATATTCTCAGCCAATTATTTTATTTATGTGCCTTCGGTGAAAAGTTTCACACATTTATTATAAAATTCTTTCCACATAAGTTTATATCTTTCCCATCAGTGCATTTATTTTAGAATAGATCTTATGACAAAAGCACTTTCAAAATTATTTCTAACATTCCAATGTTGGGAAAGATACCTGGAAAAGAACACCAGTAACCCAAGGCTTTATTTCTTCTTGTAAACTTAACTTGTGTCCTCAGGGACATTTATTTTTTGGTTTAAACAATAGGAACTTATCTTCTCACAGGTCTGGGGGTTGGAAGTCCAAGATCAGAATGCCTACTTGGTTGGTTTCTGGTGAGAGCTTTCTTCCTGGCTTGCCAATGGCCACCTTCTCACTGAGTCCTCATAGAGCTGAGCGAGAGCTAAACAGAGAGACAGAGATAGATGATAGATAGATAGATAGATAGATAGATAGATAGATAGATAGATAGATAGATAATAGATGGATGGATAGATAGATGATAGATAGATAGATAATAGATAGATGATACATAGCTAGCTAGCTCTGTGACATCTCTTTTTATAAGGATGCTAATGCTATCCAAACAGAGTCCCATCCTTCGGACCTCATTTAACCTTAACTACATCCATAGATAACCCATGACCAAATATAGCCAGACAGGGGATTGGAGCTTAAATGAAGTTCATAACAGACATTGTTATAACAAAGGTTCATTTTGCAAATGCAAAACCAAAACTGAGAGACTTGATGTCATACAGTCAGTGGTAGGGCCCTTTCTAAAATCCAGGGTTTGTGGTTCTGAACCCCAGGATTTTCTTTAATAATAAATATTCAAACCTCATGCTTTGCACATTTGGTTCCATGCCCATTTTCCAATGTCATGGTGGCAATATGAACAAACATTACACAAGTTTATATAAGAATAAAGATCATATACTTGTTGATTTATTGATGAGAGCCATTCTGACAGGATGAGACGTTATCTTATTGTGATTTTAATTTGCATTTTTCTATTAGTGATGTTGAGCAACTTTTCATATGCCTATTGGCCATGTGTATGTCCTTTTTAGACAAATGTCTACTTATTCAGGTCCTTTGCCCATTTTTAAATTAGGTTGTTTTTTGGTGTTGAGTTTTGTAAATTCTTTATAAACTTTGGATATTAACCCCTTATGACATGTATTGGCGAATATGTTCTCCCATTCTGTGGGCTGCCTTTTATTTTGTTGATGCTTTCCTTTGCCATGCAAAAACTTTTTGGTTTGATGTAGTCCCATTTGTTTATTTTTTCTTTTGTTTCCTTTGTCTGGGGAGATATACAATAAAATATTGCTACAAACAATGTCCGAGATTTTGCTGCCTATGTTTTCTTCTATGATTTTTATGGTATCAGGCCTGACATTTGAGTTTCTAATGCATTTTAAATTTATTCTTGTGTGTGGTATAAGAAGGTGGTCTAGTTTCATTTTTCTTCATGTATCTGTCCAATCTTCCCCACACCATTTATTGAATAAACTGTCTATAGCCCATTGTATTTGCTTACTTCCTTTGTTGAATATTAAGTGACTATAAAATTGTGGGCTAATTTCTGGGATCTCTATTCTGTTCCACTGATCTATGTGTCTGTTTTTATGCCAGTTCCATGCTATTTTGATTACTATGGCCTTATAGATAGTTTGATATTAGGTAGCATGATTCCTCCAATTTTGTTCTTCTTTCTCAGGATTGATGTTGCTATATGGAGCTTTTTGTGGTTCCATATAAATTTTCAAAACGTTTATCCTAGTTCTGTGAAATACATCATTGGAATCTTGGTAGGAATTGCTGGCAAGAATGTGGAGAAAAAGGAACCGTTTTGCACTCTTGGTGAGAATGCAGATTTGTGCAGCCACTGTGGAAAATAGTATGGAGTTACCTCAAATAATTAAAAATGGATCTGCCTTATGACCCAGAAATTCTATCTCTGGGAATTTAACCCAAGAAACCTGAAACACTAATCTGAAAGAACATAAGCACCCCAATTTCATAGCAGCATTATTTACTATAGCCAAGATTTGGAAGCAGCCCAAGTGTCCATCAGTACATGAGTGGATAAAACAATTATGAGACATTTACACAATGGGATTCTACTTGGCTATAAAAAAAGAAGAAAATTTTACCCTTTGTGACAGTATGGATGGACATGGGGAACATTATGCTAAGTGAAATAAGCCAGTCAGAGAAATAAGCCAGTCATATGATTTCACTCCTTTGTGGAATCTAATAAACAAACCAAACTAACAAGAAAAACAGACACAGTCTCATAGTTAGAAAGCAGGATGACAGCTAGTGGGGTGCGGGGGTTAGGGGGTTGAGGAATCGAGCAAAAAGGAAAAAGGACTCATGGACAACGGTGCAGTGATTGCAGAAGGATGGGTATAAGGGCACTAAATGGTCATGGAAAAAATACAGTAAAAAAAGGAAAAAAGAATAAAGATCGTACGAGTGGTGGCATAAACAAAGGGCAAGGTTTGGGGACTAAATATACATGCCCATTGCTCTCTAGCTCCATAGTTTAAGACATATTAATTAACATTACAAAATCATTTTCTTTTGTAAAATGGGGAAATTAATTCCTGCTCCTAAGAACCTCATGAAACCAGTGAGGTCTAGGTAAAATGAGGTGCGCACATTTCAGGACGCTTCACCTGGCACATATACAAGCTCTCCATGCTCATTAACTAATAGAATGGCAGCGTGGCTCTGAATACGAAAGCAAAATGAATCAGTATGCAAGTTGAGATTTTACTCTACTAGGTAATAAAAGGATCCCACTCAGGAACAAACTTTTAAAGTTGCCTCAAAACTCAAATCTGAAAGGAAAAATGAATTTATTTTTTTTAACTCTTAACGTTATTTATCATAATAAAACAAAGCCTACATACCAGGTTCTGATTACCACAGTGATAAAGATTCTGAGTGAGCCAAAGGTAGAGTTCCCGGCTTTGGTTCCTGATTACACAGACACTAGACTGATTTACTGAAGTTGAGAAAGTGCTTTCCCGTGTCATTTCCATTTAGGGGTCTGGAGTAATAGCATTTCATTGCTGCCTTAGACAAGACCTGCAGGTGCATGTGTTTCCAATCTCACAATGAATAAGGATCTGAGTTAAGGCACCTGGGGAGCAAAGGAAAGGATAATAGTGGGCTTATGGGGGTCCTCAAGGGACTAATAACTCCAGGTGGTCTTAGAAATCACGGAGAATATCCCATCAGGAGCTCTTGGGAGGATGCCAGGGATATGCAGCTGGTGCAGCGTTCAAGTCCTCTTCACAAGCCGCTTCAATACGGGCCCTTGTTACTCCTCAGGGCAGCCCTGCGGTGAGCAATAATTACATCACAGTCTATAGATTATGACCCACAAGTAATTTCTCAAATGTGCTCCTTAAGTGATATCTTGAAAGCCACAAACTACCAGCTAGGAAGAGACGATGAGAGGCACAACTGTTAAACATGCGGACCGCAATTCAGAGGAGAGCACCCTGAGCCCCTCCCCCATCCTATCCCACCTGGCCCTCCCCCTTCCCTGGCCTTCAGGGATGACAGCCTTCGGCTGCTCTTGAAAACTCAAATGTGCAAGTCAAACTAAAAATGAGTTCTTTCAACTTCTAGGTTCCCACGTTTGAATTCTGGATCCGTCCCTTATCAACTACATAACCTTTAGGTCTTTATGCTTGAGGTCTCAGTTTTACCTTCTGTGAAATAGGGAGAAGACCCAACAGCCTTCCTAAGGCTGTTGACAGAACTAAATGAAATCACGGGCATAAGGGGCCTGGGCCTGCTGGTGGAATGCACTCTGGAAATGTGGGAACGCGAAATGGTAGGAAGAATAGCTTCCCCCCCCCCCCCGCACTTCGCTAACTTCGCTAACCATCCTACAGGGAGTATCGAGAACCCTCCAGCAAATGACAGTGTCCAACATTCAGACTTCCTAACTCAAAAAAATAAAAATGTTAACCCAGTTTTTCACTTATTCTTTGAACAGACAATTTTTGAGAACTTTTTTCTGTCAGAATATATATTAGGGTCTAGAGATATAAAATTTTTTAAAAAGAAATCCTTGCCCTCATATTTCATAATTGAATGGTAAAAATGTATATACTGATTGCCAAAAAGGATCCTATGAATAGGAGAGGATATTATGAAAGAGGAGTCTTGTAAAAATTATCTCACATATGAATATATTTTTATTTCTAAATGAATTTTCTCTCGGGTTTAGTCCTCTATCATTTAACACATGACCCTGCGACATTAAATGCCATTAGCCTTGGAGCAACGTTAAAAAATGCCAAAGTAAAACATGCAGTTTCCATCAGTCCCGATACTATGACCCACCAGTTTCCAGCACCTCCGAAGGCTCATGGCGTTCCTCCGTTTTCATGGTATTCTAAGGGTTCAGAACTGGTAATGGAGCAACGAGAAGAGAGCGCCTCCCTTCATCCCCTCACCCCCACACACACCGGCTGTGGGCAATGAGAGTCCAAGGCCTCACTGCGCTAACTTCGTCGCCCAAGGGAACAGAATAAAGAAGGGAAGACTTAGGAGAGGCTCAGCTGAACCAGAATAAAGAAGAGGGTTGGGAAAGAGACCCCCACAGCCCCCGCTCTGCCCTTGCAGTCGCTCACTCCACGCCCAGGACACCGTGGAAAGAGCCTGTCTGAGATCTCAGCTCAGCTTCACCAGCTCTGTGCCCAGCTCGGCAAAGGATTTAGTCCAGAAGCTGTATTTTAACCTCAACTCTGATTATGTTTCTCAGAGTGGGTCCGTAATGAGATGGAGGTCTAATGAGTAGCCATCTTTTAAAATCAGAAAGCACTTCAGCCTTGTTAAATGCTTGCAATTGTGTACTATAAATGTTTACTCAGCACACAACATCAGGTTTACCCTCAGGACGAGGCAATGACCTGCTGTGAAGGACACGATTTAAACCTGCTACGTAGGCCCAAGTACTGTTTGCAAAATGCTTTAGAGACTTCCTTATAAGTATAAGCTGGAAAGCCAAGATAAGCCCTTGTTTATAGCATCCAAAATCTTAGCAAATAGCCTCACCTGTGAATTATGAAGTAGCAAGATTTCGTTATTTTTCTTCAAGAAAATGAAAGGCATCAGGTCCTACAGAAAACCTAAACAAGTTCTCAGAACTGTGGCGTTACAAGGCCTCTCAGCATTTATGCTGTTGCTGTGGAGAAAGGTCAAGACCTTGAGGAAGTGCACCATTTAAAAGAAAAAAGCGTAGAGAAAGAACATCAACACTTTTTTCTGAAAAGTCTGCTGTATGTTCTACACTTCGTCTCCTAGTGAAGGAGCAATTATCTCCCTCACACACAATGGAGCCGTGTTCTACTTGCCCTTCTAGATAGAGAAGACAAAGTATTTAAATATGAAGTTTATCTTCAGCATCCTTCCTGGCCCCATTTGGCACCCCTCTGCCGTGTCTTGGAGCTCCCTAACTCTCTAGCATGACTTAGGTGCCCTACGCCCAGTTCTTTTCCCCCCTCCTCATGCCCACACCTCTTTCTTTTCTTTTCTTTTCTTTTCTTTTCTTTTCTTTTCTTTTCTTTTCTTTTCTTTTCTTTTCTTTTCTTTCTCTTTCTTTCTTTTCTCCCATTCCACTTTTCTAAAAGAGCTTATGATACAGAGGGAGAGGAGAGGCCTCAGACTTGAGATCAAAGGTCCTAGAGTTTGGGTGGTTTGAGCCCATGCGCAGGGTCCAAACACCAACACCGTTCCATGCTTCCTAAGCATGTGGATGTGCAGTGAGGGGTGAGATGTGAGCAGATGTTAACTGATGGAGGTCACACTCAGCTAGGACTCCTGCTCGAAAGCAAGTACATAAGCACTTCCCATCAAGGTAAACCTACTGTGTTACCCAGTCTAAAGAATAAATATCCAAGGATGAATGTTAGCACTTCATGGTAGTTAAAGGGAACATTATATGCTACCCCTAAAAAAGTCCACTTTGGCATATTACAGTGAATGAAAGTTCCTGTAAAAAACAGCTGATGCGAAAAGGATATTTTGACCTTCTTTTTCCCCCTGAAAGCAGGAAATAAATCTCCAAGGTGAAAGGTGCCTTTTCCTTACCAGAGGGTAGAAGACATACTTATCAAAGGAGATATGGAGTTTGGGCTGAGAAGGCTGCGTATATAAACCCTTTTACTTCTTCACTAATTCACTATCCCAAGCCCAAACTTCTTCGTCTTGTCAGTCCTTCACAAATGTATTGTTTCTTTGTCTAAAAGGTATAAAATCTACCCAGTTTAGTCACGTTTTTGAGCCTGGTATCTTTGAGGGTCCTGTAAGAAAAAATTTAACTTTTTTCCTATTCATCTGTCTTACTTCAATTTAGTTATTAGACTCATCAAAGAACTTAGAAGGGAGGAAGGAAAACATTTAATTCTCCTACAGCAAGTCAGTGGGAAAGTGTAGCAGTAAAAAAAAAAAAAATGTTCTTCCTTCTAGGTGGATGGATGATCTTGGGAGAGGGGCGTGCCCGGAGGGGTCATGGAAGCTTGTGCCTTTCCCCCACACCTCGCCCTACCCATCTCTTTCATCTGGCCCTTCCTCGGTTACACCCTTTCATAATAAACTGGTAATCTAGTAAGTAAAAGGTGAGCTGCTCTAGCAAATTAATCAAACCCAAGGAGAGGGTCGTTGGAACATCCAAGCTCCAACCTGACTTCCGGAAGCACAGGTGACAACCTGACTGTGACTGGCATCTGAAAGAGGTGAAGAGGAGTCTTGGGGAACTGAGCCCTCCACCTGCGGGCTCTGACACGATCTCCATGTAAGTGTCAGAACTGAGCTTAATTGTAGGGCACCCAGCTGGTGTCAATAAACTGCCTGAATGTGCAGGGAAAAGCCAGAATTGGGGACCAAAAAGTTACTATCACTTACAAGTATGGCTGCACAGCCAAATGGTCTGGGACTTTCTTTCAGTATCCCACCAACATTTATTAAATAACAATATCAGGGTGCAGCTTCTGGGAGTCTGTCTTATGAAAAGTTCTTCATATAAAGATGGATCATTTAGTAAATGAAATTGGTGTAACTGAGAAATGGATCACAACCTAAAAACTAAATAAGTAAAATCATAAATAAACATGAAAGAAACTATGACAATTCTTTTACAAATTCAGAATGAAAACAGCTGGAACCTATGAAAGAAAAGATTAATCAATTCAGAAATGCCAAGTACTTCAAACATTCTTATAAAAACCATTGAGCCCTGGCTGGTGTGGCTCTGTGGATTGACTACCAGCTTGTGAAATGAAAGGTCATCAGTTTGATTCCCAGTCAGGACACATGCCTGGGTTGCAGGCCAGGTCCCCAGATTGGGGCGTGTGAGAGGCAACAACACATTGATATTTTGCTCCCTCTCTTTCTCCCTCCCTTCCCCTCTCTCTAAAAATAAATAAATAAAAAATTTTAAAAACCTGTTGAGATAGGTAGATTGATCATTAATGATAGATAAATAGATCATAAGCAAAGTCAAAAGATAACAAACTGGGGGTAAAAATTTTAACTCATATGTCACTTTACAAAGTTGACCTTCCTAATGTAAAAGATTTCAACGAATCAATAAAATGTCAGTGATCCAATGGGAAAATAAGCAAAAGGTTAGGATAGTTCGCAGGGCAAGAATAGCAAATGACTCATAAACATATGAAAAGATACTTTCTCATAATACCAAAGCATAAATTAAAACTACTCTGAAATACCTTTTCACAGTTCAGAAGTCTCCAAGTCCCAAAGTTTGCTACCACACTGGTAATTGAACAAGGTGTGGGGAGCCAGGCCCCTCTAGTGTGGAGTGTAAATTAAACTGAGACAAGTTAACAACAACTATCAAAATTTCAAAATTACAAGTGGTCAAGTTGTTTGATGTAGCTACTCTCTGCTCCTCAGCAGACACACTTTCAGGCACGTGGAAAGGTGTATGTTTAAAAGTATATATGCAACATTATTTGCAATAGTAAAATACTGAATACAACCTAAACGTCCATCAAAAGGGGGTTGTTTTATTAAATTATGTCTTAATCACACAGAGGAGTACTGGCCTGCCATAAAGAAGGTCAAAAAAGTTTTTTTAATTAAATTTACTGGAGTGACATTGATTAATAGATTATATAGATTTCAAGTGTACGAGTCTACAATATGTGATCTGTCTATTGCATTGTGGGCTCACCTCCCCAAAACAAATCTTCTTTCATCACCATATATTTGGCCCCCTCTACCCATTACTCACCCCTACCCCCCTTCTCTCTGGTACCCACCATAAGCACTAACATGTGATGATGTCTTAGGGAGTAAATGAAAGTGCAACACAGTCTGTATATTATTGTACTATTTGTTTTTTAAAAAGCAGAGGGATTTTCCTTGCTATCTGACCGGCCAGTCTCATAAGAGTCATTATAATGGCTGCCAAAATTTTTATTCAGTATTCCCTATCTACATTGAAAATGACTATAATGAATCCATAAACATTATTCATGATTCTAGGCAAGATCAGAGTGAGCTTTGCTCATTTGTCAGGTGTTCTCCACATAGAACTGAGTCTCTGCAGAAGCTGTCTAACCAAGGCCTGCATCATGGTCATCAGCTTCCCCGTATCTTAAGTAAAAGTATCTCTGAAAATGAAAAAGGAGAAAATAGGGGAGCCTGAGATGTAGAAATGCCCATACATAAGAAGGAAAATTTGAAGTGATAAAGCAAATCAAGAGAGGCAAAGCCTTAAAAAGAAAATGTGGTTGATGACTGACCACGTGGAGCAGACCTTTTCAGATTTTCATATGCCTACAACTTGATGGGGAATCTCAGCAAAATGGAGATTCTGATTGGCTAGGTTTCGGTTTGGGTCAGCTCTTCAGCATTTCTAACAAGTTCTCAGGTGATGTTAATGCTGCTGGTCCGTGGACCATATTTTGAGTAGCAAACTTTGTTATCGTTACATGCTGCATGTAAACATACTCGTTAATGAGTTCATTAAGGGCTAATACATTAGAGTTAATATATTAATATAACCCTCTGCAAGTTAATATATGACAATTGGAGAAACAAATTGGAGTTTCTGATTTCAGGGACTATATTATTTACATTATTTTTTCCTTTAAAAATGGATAAAATCCAACTACCCCCAAATTTGTAATTGAACTGGTTTTCATAAATTTATATGTGTATGCCCATGTATATTAGCTTCTATGTATGTTAAGTAAACCTGGAAGGCTTAAAAAGAAAAACAAAACATTAACATTGAATTAATAAGGAACATGAATAATATGTAGATTTTGTTATATTTCCTTTTGTGCCTTTTGAATGAGTCATATAAATGCATTATTTATGTTAAATAATATTTTTAAGTCCCCCTCCTGAAACTGATGACCTCTTATAACTGAATGGAAAGGAAGGAGAATTTATGCAGGTCCCAACGTACAGAAAGCTCTTCCAGCAAAGACATGGTGTTGAACTGACCCTGACCAGTTTGCAACAGCTTAAACCCACACACAAATGTGAGGAAGTGTACAATGGTGTCTCAGCAGTAAATGGAAGTTTTCCATTTTTCCAATAGCTATTTACAAAATACTGACTAAAATTATACATAAATGTGATTTTAAAATCATCTCATGTAGAACTTATAATGAAAGGAAAAGGTACTCTATCTACTATCTACCTAGGATGGCTCCACAGAGGAAGCTATTTTTAATATTTTCCTCCCCATGATTAAGTCTCTGTGGTCAAATAGTGTGTTTACACACCTAGGTTTAGGAATTGTCTGCATTAACCATCCCCTCCCTGCTGAGCTGGACCAGGGCTTAGCTCACTTATATCACTCCTCACCTCTCCCACTATGCACTTAAAATAGTTGCATCACTATTCTTTTAAGTTTTCCATTTGTTATGTTCTTAACTGTAAATAATGCATTTTTCTTTATTTCTTATTCCATCAGTTGTTCCAGCATCTCTTGACTTCCACTCGGCACTATGAGAACATTCCTACCCCTGCCCTTCCCTTAGCCCTTTCTTCACTTCTGGTCCTTCCCGCCCTGCTGTCAAGTGTTACGTTGCCACGGTGGTAACATTTGCGTTCTGTTTTCAATCATAAATATGTAATGCATACTTTATCCTTATCCTAAAAGGTTTATCCTAAACATTGAAATGTTAAGGTACTGTTTACTTATTACCATAAAATTATGGTTTACTCTGCAGCCAAATAGTATAATATGATTATAGTTTATTTCCTGTACAGCTTCTAATTTTCACTTGATTTCCTAACTAGTTTTTTTTAATTTTCCTTCCATTATTTAACTTGTTCATAATTTTCAGAGTTCAAGACTTTTTCCTAATATTTGTATTTTTCCTCTGTAATTTCAGGTCATATTTTTTCCTGTCTCTTCCTTCCCAGAGCCTTCCACCTTCTGCACTGATATGTTACTCGAATCTTGCTCACACGATTCTCTTCCTAAACTTCCCTGCGTGGCTGGCCTGGTTACACTGGACACCTCAGTGGGTCCTTTGACTATAGGGAAAGTGCTGGGCCAACATGTCTCTCCATCTACTACACTGAGACACTTCAGCCTAAAGGAAAAGGATAATGAAAGAAGTCAAAATACCGTATTCTATGCTCTTCATTTGCATGCCTCCAGAGTAGCAATCTGTCTTTTCGAGAAGTTCCAAAAACTGATGATTCAAATAAGGCAATTCAAACTTGATTTTAATTTCATTATTTAAGTCATGCCAGTTGTGATTCATTCAGTTTCATATTGAAATATTGCACTTTATTTTTCTTTCCAGGATTATTTGACAGACTCTAAATAGAACCTCTTTTTTTTAATAATAAAGACTACCTAATTGTCAAAGGAGGTAAAATATCATGCATGGACTAATGACTAAGATTTCACTCTATTTTACTAAGGTAAAATAAAGCTCTGGTTCAGATTCCTCAATAATGACCTATTTTTCTAGAGTCCACTTCTTGTGAGCCTGTATGATGGGGTAGGGAAGGAGGTATGTGATTACTCACCAACCTGATTAACTTTTTTCTGTTTGACAAAGGATTGTGTCATCATTATATATAGCCCTGATTCCATTTAAATATCTGTGTGACAAATATTCTTCACGTAGAAAAGAGCAGGACTTGAGTAATGTGACTAATTCAGCGTACATAATTTGTTAGTGCAGTTAGTTCTGATTCAGAAATTCTTAAAATTAATGGAATACATAAAAGATGCACAGTCTCACTTTCACTTCTCTCATAATGATTCAGTTTATGCTAGATCCTAACTTTTTTATACAGATCAGTATCTTAAAGACATTGGGTGAGCAAATAGCTTATTTTACTCATTTCCATTTTAAAAATATGACCTCAGAAATTTAATCTGTTTACAGAGCTCTCTGTCCTATCTTTTCCTTTTGCTCAGTGAGAATTTACTGAATGTTTAGTATCTGTAGCTTTCTTCCATTTACCAGGCACAGTGCTAGGTTCTTGGAAGAATCAAAGTAATTCAAATACCAATACCTCACTCCAAGGAACTGGAAACACAGATAGAGACATGCAAAATGGAAATATGAAACAAAAAATATCCAAAGCAGTTAATACTCAAGGGCTCCACTGTGTGGCACAAAGAGCTGGGGGCACTTCAAGACATCTGAGGAAAGAAAAGAGAAAGGGCAGGAACATCATGGAAGGTTATCAGAGGGTTATTTTGGTGCAATAACTTTATGCCAATTTATTCTCTGTGAAGCACAGGTTTTTTCATTGTATCTGAAACATTATTTAATTTCTTGGGTATGTTTTTTTCCCTCTCTCTGTAATGGGTATTAGATTAAAATACCATCTGTTTTTGAAAGTTGACTCTAAATGTCAACATTTACCTATGTACATGGCTTTGAATTGGGCCTATCATTCTAACTAAAATTCATACAAGTAAAACTCCTCATTCTTTGCAAGTAAGTTGAACTCAGAGGCGTGACCATTTTAATTTAAGGCACATTGATAGTATCCTAAGACCAGCCTAAATGCAATGGAGAAGTCATCATTCAAGAAATGGGTAAACTTATTTTAAACACCATCCCTGTGGCCAAAAATTTATGATATTTATGATATGAAAATTAATAAATATTGCCTGAAAACTGAAACTCGGAAGTATGAAGCCATATGAAACTGCCAGTTGTGCGGATCGTAATATCAGGCATTTCATGTGATTCCTCAGAGAGTTGAGATTCCCTTCCCCTCAGTTCTCCTGGTAGCCCCTACCTATGGATCAGACTTGCCTGCAAGCCCCCTCGCCCCTCAAAGTAAACAAATAAAGGAAAGGCTACTTTTATTTCTAAGATATTAATATTTAAATTGGGAGGAGTAGATAAATTATCTCCAGAGTATTCAAAGCAGGTGACTGACCTTTGCTAATTCCCATGAAGTTTCTTTGAAGATTCCTTTGTGGATCCCTTACCTCAGCTAAGAATAACCAGCATAATAATATGTACATTTGATTTTCTATAAATTAAATGATAAAGAGTGCTTATTCTGGACCCTTTTAGATTATCATATGGGAAATGAGGAAAAGAGGACAGGAAGAAATGTTTGTCAGCCTCGACCCGGAGCACCTAGGACAAAGAAGAATAATACACTGAGGTGCATTCGAGCTTCGGCTTCTCCACAGATCATTACAACCGAGATGCCAATTAACACTAAATGTGACAGTGGCTTCAGTGACGTGGACAGCTGGCCACTCAGAGATACACAAGGACCACCTGCTCACATCACGTAGGCCACCCAACGGGCACCAGATGGTGACAACATTTGAATGTTATTACTGCAGTCACTTTCACCTCAGTTCTGTTTGAACTGGACATTAGGAGAAAAATCTGTAAAATTCTCACGTGATTTTTAGAACAATATGGTTCTCTGTAAATCTCATACGTACGACTTACTTGGAGCCAAAGAACCATTCCTGGGCATTGGCGGTTCAGCAGAATTCGGCATCATCCAGCAATTAGAAGCAGTTGGCTTAACCAAGATCTTCTGCACCTGCTGAGATGACCTTAAGAAAAGCCTGGAGAAGAGAAATGTAGAAAAATTAGCGATAGGAAGACTTGAGTGAGGTGATGGAGTTAGGAGTTGGGGAAAAAAGTGAAAAGTGGTTGTCATTAAAGGTAAGTGCTAAAGCAGCAAAGAGCCGAGGCATACACATGTTGGGGCACGTACCCCGAGTCCTTCAAATTTGCTCCTGGCAATACACATTTTCAAGAAAACAAATTCCAGAAACTTTTAAACATGTTCATTGCCTGCAAAAAAAGAGCAAGTACAAATTTTTCAATAAATATTCTCTAGGAAGTTGAGAGAGAACACTCAAGAGTTGAAATCACTTCCCAAAGCCGAAGAAAATGTTCTGTTAAACTGGTTGATGCCCAAGCCCAGAAGCACAGTTATAAAGTAAAACTTAGCTAACAATTGTGGATACACAGTTTGTACTTTGGACAAAGAGGAATCCATGGTGGTGTTTCATAGGGAGGAAAGGACCTGAGACATCGGGCCAATACCTTAGCAAAGAAAATAACTGTCTAGGGAGCTAGTTGGGATGATGAATAAAATTGCCTAGCACATTATACAATAATCAAAACATCATAGAGATTCCATTAATGTTATTTATTCTGCATTATCACCTGATAGCATCTCTACTTACCTATAAAAAAGAATGTCAGACTCCCATTTCCTTAACAACATAGGTGAACCTTGTTGAAATGGCAGTCAGATGTCAAATATGATTTCCTGAATTTCATATTACAGCAAACTTAGCAGGTGGTCTAAATCTCTAAATAAAACTATTAGGGCTTTAGAAGGAGGGCTCTTAGCTTAGAAAAATGGGGTCAGTATAAAAAAGATTCTGGGAAAAATCTAGAAAAAGCAAAAGGAACGATCAGAGAAAAATATTGGAAAAATTCGACAAATGCCATTCTCAGTATTATGTCAAACATGTTTACCGAGCTCACAATTAATAAAAAATATTCTGTACTGGAGTTCCTAATTATTATTCCACACAGGACAGAACACCTCTTCATTATCCCTTTCTGAATTGATTGTGTACATCAAACAGTCGAGATATAAATAAAATATGCCTGCATGCATAATACTCTCACATTAAAGCTGGAGGCAATTAACCTATGATTTCTCATTAATTAAATTAAAATAACCTTCTAAAAAATGTCTAAAAGTCTAAACAGATTTCTTTTAGTGTAGATTTTCTTCACAATGATGCAGAGAGGCTGTTTATCAAATTTATCACACCAATAAAAAAAAACACATGCTATTTCTGATTTTATCCGAAGCTTGTCTCTAGTTTTCTCCTGAGGTTCTAGTTTCATTTTGCTAAATCCGATTACAATGTTAGGGTTTTGTTTTGAAGGGTTTTTTCCCCACTCTGTCTTTAAAAACACCTGTTTTCAACAAGAATTTTTTTCTATTAAATTGTTCAAGCACCTTCTCCCTGAGCTGGCTCTAAAGATACAGTGTAAAGCTGCAAATTATTTGTGAATTTGCTGAATTCAGGTAGTTGAAGCATGAGGCCTGAATGTGGGGCTGACCACAGCATAGCTGGAAATTCCCATTACCTCCCATCCAGGGTCTCTCCAATCTTTCATCTCCTTCCCTGACTTGCGTCACACCAAGTTGTTAATTACTTCAGATTTCAGTTGTGTTCCTTCTACAGTATATATTTTTTGTTTTAAAATAGGCATAAAAGGACATGTATCACCAAAGAGTATTTCCTTAATAATAGAATTTTTTGTTTTGTTTTACTCTGAAGTCCTTTGGCAGATATCCTAAAATCCCAGTGCGTTAAGAGACCACATGGTCACTGTTGCCCCCACCTAAAGCCTTCCCTTCTTAGTACACAATCAGGTGATAATATTTTTTTAAACACCATGCATTGATTGATTCATCTCTTCTCTAATGGGAAAAGTATACCTATTCCCTCTTTTTCTCAAATCCTGGGACTCTGTCTGACACAGTGCTTTCACATGGTAAGTCCTCAATAAATGCCATGGCAAATTGAGTTTTAAGCCTGGATTTATTTCTTTCCTCCAAACCAGCCCCCATCTCAACTACCATAGGCTGTCAGTGAGCACAATTGTCTTCTAGTCAGCTGGACAAGAACTTTGGAGACATCTTTCACTCCTCTGTCACCTTTTCTTAATCTTTTTATTGATTTCCTCATGAGATACTCATTTCTTCCTTCAAAAGATTGAATTAATTCTTTTTTTATGCCAGCCACAACAGCCTAATATAGACATGTTTAATTTTGCCTTATCAACCTGAGCTTTCCCTACCAGCCCTCAAATCCCACTCACTGACCCTAAATTATCTCTCTGTACTGTGCACTACCTGTACTCTTTCTCAACAGCTTCCTTCAGCCTTGTTTTGCTCTTGACCTCCTACTCATACACCTACAAGGGCTCCATGGCATGCACTGTCCATAGCCTATCCCTGCTAGTAGAGTCCTGGATCTTGTATTCTAAAAGCAGGAGAAATCCTCCATTCTTACAAGGAAACGGCACCATCCCTGCTCTATGATTTGTCTAAACCAGCCAGTGGTCTAGAGGTAGGCTCTTGACCAAATTCTGGCCAATGAGCATTAAGGGAAAGTCACCAGGGAATTTCCATTCCTGAATAAAATGGCAAAGCCTCATAAGCACAAAATAGCATACCCTTGTCTCTTTCTTACTGCTTATAATATGGATATAAGGTTGTAATTCCTGGAGCTATGCCAAAGGATAAGAATAGTAGACTAAAAGAACAGAAAAACCTTAGAACCTAGACAGCAATCACTGAGCTGCCAAATCAACACTTCAGGGTTTGGGGGAAACTTTCAGACTTCTGGTCAAGATGGAGGCATAGGTAAATATGACGTTTCTCCTTGCAGAACCACAGCAAAAGTTACAACTAGACTACATACAAATATCACCCAGACTTGTTAGAAAATTGAGCTGTATGGAAGTCTAACAACCAAGGAATTAATAAAGTCACATTTATCCAGAAGGGTAACAGGGGCAGAGACATAGGGATGACTGGAGAGGTACAGAGACCCAGAATAGGCAGTATCACACCAATATGTGGTGGGTAAAAATTAGGAGAGATACCTAAAAAGTGAGGGATCCCAGGACCACACCATCTGGATTTCCACTGCTGGAAAGATAAGTCCCTATAACTTCTGTCTATAAAACCAGTAGGAGTTGGGGCAGCAGAAGAAACTGTGGGATTCTCAGGAGTCTCCTTTTAAAGGGCCCTCAATGGACTTAGGACGTATGCAAACTCACTCCCTCTGAGATTCAGCACCAGGGCAGCAGCTGGAAGGGCACCAGTGGCACCAAGGAGAAATTGAACTGTCTGGTATCAGGCAAGTGCCAAGAGACCTCTTCCCCCTGACACAAGTCCAGAGGCCAAGCAGCAGCATCGTCCCCTTTCTGAGCCCTCCCTCCCACAGAGCCACAGAGTGGCAACACTGTATCAGAGACTCCATCTACCTGTTTCACATGGGTTGCCTCACCCTGGTGATTATCTAAGGCTCCAACTCACCCAACTTACTAGTATGCTTTTCTATAATAAGCCACTCTACTAAGACAGGGAGTCAAAGCAGCTTTACCTAATACAAAGAAACAAACACAGGGAGGCTGCCAAAATGAGGAGACCAAGAAATATGGCCCAAATGAAAGAACAGAATAAAGAAAATAAAATAAAGAAAAAGAAATAAATAAAATGAGATAAGCAATCTATCAGATGCAGAGTTTAAAACACTGGTTATTAGGATGCTCGAGTAACTCATTGGGTACTTCAACAGCATAAGAAAGACCCAGCAGAAATGAAGGTTACACTAAATGAAATAAAGAAAAATTTACAGGGAACCAAGAGTGGAATGGATGAAGCCAAGAATCAAATCAATGATTTGGAACATAAGGAAGAAAAAAATGTTCCATTAGAATAGCAAGAAGAAAAAAGTATCCATGCCCTGGCTAGTGTGGCTCAGTGGATTGAGCGTGGGCCTGCAAGCCAAGGGATTGCTGGTTCCATTCCCAATCAGGGCACATGCCTAAGTTGCAAGCTAGGTCCTCAATAGGGGACAACTTGAGAGGCAACCACATATTGATGTTTCTCTCCTTCTCTTTCTCTCTCCCTTCCCCTCTCTCTAAAAATGAATAAATAAAAAATTTTTTAAAAGTATCCAAAAAATTAGGATAGATAAGGAGCCTCTGAGACAACATCAAATGTTCCAACATTCAAATCATAGGGATTGAAAGAAAAAGAGCAAGAAATGGAAAACTTATTTGAAAAAAAAAATGTAAGAAAACTTTCCTAATTTGGTGTAGGAAGTAGACATATAAGTCCAGAAAGCACAGACAGTCGCAAACAAGATGGGCCCAAACAAGAGTCCCAACCAAGACACATCATAATTAAAATGCCAAAGGTTAAGGTAAAGAGAGAATCTTAAAACAACATGAAAAAAGCAGAGTTACCTACAAAGGAGGTCCTATAAGACTGTCAACTGATTTCACAAAAGAAACTTTGTGGTTTAGAAGGGATTGGCAAGAAGTATTCAAAGTTGTGAAAAGCAAGGACCTACAACCTGGATTACTCTATCTAGCAAAGCTATCATTTAGAATTGAAGGGTGGATAAAGTGCTTCCCAGAGAAGGTAAAGCTAAAGGAGTTCATCATCAGCAAGCCATTATTATATGAAATGCTAAAGGGACTTATTTAAGAAAAAGAAGAAAATCAAAATTATGAACATTAAAGTGGTAATAAACTCACAACTATCAACAATTGAATCTAAAAAAACAAGCTAAGCAAACAACCATAACAAGAACAGAATCATAGATATGGAGATCAGCTGGAGAGTTATCAGTTGGGAGTGAGAAGTAGGAGAATGGAGGAAAAGGTGAAGGGATTAAGAAGCATAATTGGTAGGTAGAGAATAGACAGGGAGATGTTAAGAGCAGTATAGAAAATGGAGTAGCCAAAGAACTTATATGCATGACCTATGTACAGGAGCTAAGGTGGGGATTGCTGGAGGGGATGGGGGGTATCAGATGGAGGGGGATGAAAGGGGAAAAATTGAGACAACTCTAACAGCATAATTAATACAACACATTAAAAAAGATGTTTGTTAAAGTACAAAAATGTAATTTTAATGTGTGTATTTTAGTTGAAATATATTAAAACAAATAATTTTACTGTCTAAGATGAATGTGCAAAGAGACTATGTAAAACATTGCCTTCAATGTCCCCATTTGGGACTCTTCTGACACCGAAGGCCATGAGTACCCAGAATACTATGTAACTTCATGATAAATTTTTGCAGGGCGTTGATAGCACATTACACAGGATTTAACGTCAGGGCACACACAATCTCCAACCCAACAAAGGCATCTGAGAAATTCACTAAGCCTGTTTTTAAACAATTGAATCTGTCATATGCTCTCTGAGAAGTCCCTGAAGAAGTATATGTCTGACAGGATACAATGGCGCTGGAGAAGCTATTATAGTCAATTCTATGAATCAGGTACCCTGATTCCCCAAGGCAATTTTTACAAGAGCAGGTCAATGGCCTATGTTTCAAGCTTTGTTTTAAAATGATAAGAGGGATTTGAGGAAGGGTTTCCTTTTAGCAACAATACCTTTTAAAACTATATTAAAATAAGATGGATGCTATTTATGCAAAGGAACCTTTTGACAAAAGAGGATTTTGTGACAAATACAATGATGTGTTAATCCATTTTTATGGCAGACCATCATAAATAGAACATAGTATGCTATGCATAAAGAAACAATAATGCATAAGAAAATATAAAGTATTTAAGTAATGTGGCTGAATTTTACAAATCTATACATATGATTTTTTAGCTATTTCAGAGTAGTCACCTTTTAGGTTGTGCTTTTGTTGTAATAAGGTTCAAAGTAGACTCTTTAATAGTGACCTTTGAGAATCCTTAACCATTGAGAATGGAATTCTGTTTTGGAAACAAGACGAAGTCATTAAATTTAATGAAATTAACTCAACTTGCCAAAAGCCTAGTGCCCCTCAAAAACCAATGTAATTCAAGTACCCCTCATACCTTGGCTCCTACAGACTGGGTCTCACCAATGTTACACAGGTAGAAAAACCCAGATAAAAACCTCTTTTGGCTCTTACACATCAAAAGTCTCATTCCTTCAAAATAGCTTCCCAAGTTTTGAGGACCTGATTAGCCCAAGGGTAAATTAAAGATCATTCCTTCTATGTGTTCTAGCTTATGATCCTAAACACCCCAAATTCATGAGATCAATTGAGCCCCCTTCCCTTCATTTCCCAAAGGCTCATCTAATCCTAACCTTATCTGGGACACCCAAATCTCTCACTATTACTTCAGTGTTTTTGCTTCACAGCCTATACTCTATCAATGTAAAGACTCAGGTCCAATATCCTCAATTTGCTATTTTCAAAGTCTTCTTCCCTTGTTCCAGGGTCACCAAAGCAGCTTCGGTTCACACCCTTACAACATCCTATTTACAGGGACCATGTCAGAAAGTATATTGCATATTGCACAAGTCCTTGGGGACATTCCACCTCCTTCATCTCAAAGCTTCATAATTTTCTCTACCAATGACCCTCAATACTATACCTAGCCTTAATCACACCATTCACAATGGACCATCAACTGAAACTCCTATTGATACTACTGGAAGAATACAGATCTTGAAAATAAGGAAACTAAGATTGGTCTTTGACATTAAACTGTGAACATGCTAGCTCTCCCTTTCAAAATGTGTACTATCTGACAATATCCAGATAGAAACTTTGAGTTAGGGTTGGTGTTCCTTCCTCTCTAAATTCTCACTACTCACTATGAGGAACTTGGGAATAAGTTCAGACTGGCTCTTGTCATTCAAACCTAAGAACCAAATATATTAGGATGTTGAGGGAGAGTAGACCAAAATTGTAAAACCACATAAAAAGAAAAAAATGGCTCATAAGGCCTCCAAGACTTGATTAAACTCTGATTTAGCAAAAAGAAAAAAAACCTGCTTTAGCTTATTAACATATTTTAAGAATGTGTAGATGAAAGTGAGACAGGACTATAATGCAGGACAAGTAGAGTAGGGAAAGTGAGACAGGTAGCTGAGCAAACATGCAGAGCCATTTACAGCCAGGCGCAGAGGACCACCCTGTTGGGAACCGCCCTGCCTGGTTTCAGGAGCTGTAACTCCCCCCAACCCCATGGCTAAGGCTGAGTGAGCTACCTTGGGACCATAAGCCACTAAGGAGACAAGGCTTATCTCTCTGGCAGGGGCACCACCTCTGCTCCTTTTACTTCATCCATAACTGGCCCCCAGTGCTTGATCGGTTAGCCAATGACGGGTAAGATTCCCTAAGGGGGGAACCACCTAAGCCAAAGCCAGGCATGATCACATGGAGGCCCCAGGGAAAGACTTGGGGAGCTACAGCAGAAAGGGGTGATGGACCCTGGCCCCTAGGCTATCCTGACATAGCCTGAGTCCTCATTCTGTCTGCAAGAAGTCTCGTAATCTCTTGGCTGCCTTGTTTACCCTGCCTGACCTAAGCTTGAGACAATACCTTAAGCCTAAAACAATGCTGGTGGTAGGTACTGTCCTGTGCTGGAAAGGGCGGGTTCCCTGGGCGATCAGGCCTAAGAAAGAATATGTAAAATCCTGTGAAAACTGCTTTGTTTAGAATGCTCTCAGTTAAATAAGGGTCCAAGCAAGAGCTGAGTTTTTTTCTCAAAGTTTTATAGCCCTTTAGCTATCTGACCCCCACTCAAAATAAGCCCTCAAAGTTCTTTGTACCTTATGGACTGTTTGATCCTTACTGCCTGGCAATGATTAATGAGCCTGTATTCCTATGCAAAACAACTCAATAAAAGCCCATTAAGGAAAAGGCTCTTGCCCCTTCTCCTCTGAGAGATTGGCCACCTTCCCATCCCAAGCAGATCATGTCTTGGTAGACTTATTCTCATCTGTGGTGGCTGGGGGGTGGGGGGCACTGTGGGGCTGTGGGTGGAGCCCCCCCCACACCACCCCCTAGAGATAACATCCAGGCCTCAGTTGTATTTCAATTCCAGGCCCAGAAAAGCAGCAAAATCAGGTGGATGACCACAGCACCAGCTGTAATGACTAGCAACCCCCTGCTCTGACACTGACCAATCAGTGGAGACCACAACCCTGAAAGAGCTCACCTGAAAAACTGATGACTATACTGCTGAAACCCTCCCCTGAGACCTCCCCTAAGATTCCTGCCTGCAAGAGAGAGATAAAAACGTAAAGACAAAAACCCAGCCTGCACTCTCCCTCTGGGGAGCAGCCTTCATCATTCCCTTTCCCCTCTTCTTCCTTCTCTTCTTCTCCGACAGACATGCATCTCCTAAACTCTAAGGGTCCCCAGGAAACTTGCAATCAGTAGAGCAATTGGCAGTGGCAGCTTGTCCCAGGCTAATCCCCTGAGCCTGTCCCCAAGGCCCCCTTTGCTCTGACTTCCCAGTAAGCTAAGGTAGCCCAGCCTAGGCTCTCCCATTGCTTCTTCTATGCTAAGCCCTTCCTTGATTTACTGTCTCCAATCCCATTGGAGTGTATACACATACTCTAATCTTTATGCACTCATGTGAAATTTTTCTTACACGAAGTCGAGAACACACACACTATAGCTAACCCTACACAGACCTTCTCAGGGCCAGATCCCCTGTCTGGTAACAAAAGGAATGATGGTCAGCCATGAAAACATAGATTAGTGTAATACAAGCAGTGAACCCAAAACACCCTTCCTAGGAAAGAGGAAGCTTCAGCCAAATAATTAAGTACTTCAGGCATAAAATAGAAGAAAATATTGTGTTTAAATGGAAATTATGCATGTCCACATGGTTATCAGATTCTAGTCAGTCATTTTCTTTGAGCTGTTTTACAACTCTTTTAAATTGATAAACATGCAGGTAGATACACTGTGTCTCCTCACACAACCAAAAGGACAATAACAAATTTAAAAACAAAAAAACAAGCAGAACTGCCAGAAAATAAAATTGTGTGGAAGTCCAACAACCAAATTGTTAAAGAAGATACATTCATCCAGACCAGTAGGAGGGGTGGAGATGGGCAGACGGGACAGAAAGTATTCACAGCAAGGTGAGCAAGGTGGTGACTGGAGGACCTGGGTGGGTGGCAGCAACTGGCAGAGTGGGCAATCCCACATTTGCATGAGGATAAACCAGGAGGAATGACAGAGTAGCGAGACAGATCACACAACCCAGGGTTCCAGCGCGGGGGAAATAAAGCGTCAAAACCTTTGACTGAAAAAATCTGTGGGGGTTGTGGTGGCAGGAGAAACTCTCAGCTTCAGGGGAGAGTTCAATGGAGAGACCCACAGGGTTCTAGAATGTACATAAACCCACCCACCTGGGAATCAGCACCAGAAAGTTCCAATTTGCTTGCTTGTGGGTAGCAGAAGAAGTGACTAAAAGTGAGCAGACAGCCGAGCAAGCAGCATTGTTCCCTCTCTGACCCCTCCCCCACAGACAGCACTACAACCCAACAATGTAGGTTGACTCCCCACCAGCAAATACCTAAGGCTCCACCCCTTACTATGTAACAGGCATGCCAAGACAAAGAAATATGGCCCAAATGAAAGAACAGATAAAAAACAACAGAAAAAATACAACTAAGTGATGAAGAAAGAGCCAACCTATCAGATGCAGAGTTCAATACACTCACTGGTAATCAGGATGCTCACAGAAATGGTTGAGTATGGTTGCAAAGTAGAGGAAAAAGTGAAGGCTATGAAAAGTGAAATAAAGAAAATGTACAGGGAACCAACAGTTAAGGGAAGGAAAATGAGATTCAAATCAATGGTTTGGAGCAGAAGGAAGGAATAAACATTCAGCCAGAACAGAATGAAGAAACAAGAATTCAAAAAAAAAAAAAAAATGAGGAGAGGCTTAGGAACTTTCAGGATAATTTTAAACTTTCCAACATCCTAGTCATTGGGGTGCCAAAAGGAGAAAAGGAAGAGCAAGAAATTGAAAACTTACTTTAAAACATAATGAAGAACTTCCCTAATCTGGCAAAGGAAATAGACTTCCAGGAAGTCCAGGAAGCTCAGAGAGTCCCAAAGAAGTTGGATCCAAGATGTGCACACCAACGCACATCATGATTACATTACCCAAGATCAAAGATAAGGAGAAATCTTAAAAGCAGCAAGAGAAAAGGAGACAGTTACCTACAAAGGAGTTCCCATAAGACTATCAGCTGAGTTCTCAAAAGAAACCTTACAGGCAAAAAGGGGCTTGAAAGAAGTATTCAAAGTCATGAAAGACAAAGACCTACATCCAAGATTACTCTATTCAGCAAAGCTTTCATTTAGAATGGAAGGGCAGATAAAGTGCTTCCCAGAGAAGGTCAAGTTAAAGGAGTCATCATCACCAAGCCTTTATTATAGGAAATGTTAAAGGGACTTATCTAAGAAAAGGAAGAAGATCAAAACTATGAACAGTAAAATGACAACAAACTCACAACCATTAACAACCAACCTAAAAAATAAAATAAAATAAAATAAAATAAAATAAAATAAAATAAGCAAACAACAAGAACAGGAACAGAATCACAGAAATGGAGATCACATGAAGGGTTATCAGTGGGAAGGGGGAGGGGGAGAATGGGGGAAAAGGTCCAGGGAATAAGAAGCATGAATGGTAGGTACAAGAGACCAGGGGAGGTTAAGAATAGTATAGGAAATGTGGAAGCCAAAGAACTTATATGTACAACCCATGGACATGAACTAAGGGGGAGAAATGCAGGTGGGAGGGGGGTGCAGGGCAGAGGGGAATGAAGAGGTGAGGGGAATAGGACAATTGTAATAGCATGATGAATAAAATATATTAAAAATAAATAAAAATTGATAAACACGCAAATTCTGTCTTATCCTTTTAGTGGTATCTTACAGATCACATAGACTTTCTTTACTCTTTCTAATTCTTTTCTCTTTGAACCCTTCTGACTGGCCACAGGGTCAGGGAGGTTTGGATGAGATGTGCACGTTGCTAAGGGTACTCATGGGCCAGTTGGGGGGATCCACAGATGAAGTGTTCCCAGTGGCCTATGGGTGGGCTCCATGTTCCTTTTGTGTCCTCCAAGAGTTCTGTCTGCCACTCTCCTTACCTATTCTTGCTCCCCCACCCCGGTTATGTAGCTCACAATTCAGAATTCTAGGTGCGGTAACTGAGAAGTGAGCCCATTTGGCAGCATCCCACACAGCTGGGGAAGCTGAGTACTTACACACTCTCTCCCTTTCCCCTATTAGAGACATCATGAGCTGAGGAAGATCCTTCTTGGCCCTAAACTGCACTGCCTTGAGGGGTGGGAGGACAGGGGGCAGTGACACAGATAGAGTCAAATTGTTCTTTTCACATACTTCAATGAGTCCAAAGTGGAGACATGTATAAATTTTATAAATATATATATAAATTCCAGTTGAGTGCTAGAAATTGTCCTCTGGAAACCCAGATTCCCACAAAGGGTCTCTCATCTGTGGGTGATCACTAAGTCAGTGTTGTTCATGTATAACGAGACCAGGCCACTAGGGGCTACAGCTGGGTCACAGGCCTCCACAGTGTCCAGAGCTGGGCCTGAGGTCTGTCTGCCTATTATCCAATGAACAGTGGACAAGACTCTTCCCAGATCCCTTAGCATATGGTACTGGATCCCACAAGTCCCTCAAAGCACTTTTGTCTGTGGATGGATGACAATCTTTTGTTGTTAAGGGGAGAGACAAAAATGAAGGGCATGTTGAGGAGAGCGACATAAACAAGCTGCCACAACACTGACATCACTCCTGCCCATTAGATTTTTATTGGCTTTGTGTGGATCCTCCTTGAGAAAGACCATGTGCTGATCATGAAAATGTAAGTGTTTCAGTTCAGTGGCAGTTCTATATCTTGTTGTAAATATCAAATAAATCTCAAGTCAAATCTAAATTGTAAGCACACAAAACAGTTGTAAAGAAAGAAATAAAGCTAAGTAGTGTGTAACATAACATACATTAAGAATCAGATCTGGGATAAAATTCAAGTTGTGCCAATTTATAAGCTGTGTGATTTTGGGCAAGTTACCTGATCACTCTGAATCTTAGTTTTCTTATCAGTAAATGTGGATATTAATACAGGAAGTATTGGAAAAGTTAACAATGATACATTTCTGTCCCAGATATCATTTGAGATCACCCTTTTCTTTTCATGCCATGACTTCTGGAACCTCCAGTCCCCAGTTGCTTTGGGTCACTTTTAGGTTTACATTCCTTGGTCATCTTTTCTTCTAAATTCTTGTGTCTGCTAAAGCTTTGACACTTTCACATCTTGCCTGCTACATCCTCCTCTTTTCCTTAACTGCACCACCCTCAAAGAGCACAGACCCTTTTCTTGATTTCTCTGAAGTACCACCACTCACTCAAGGCATTTGTGACTAGTAAACATGAACACTTAAAAATGAATATTTGAACTGTTGCGGGTTATTTCCTGTTATCAACCAACTTTCCTACTAAAGTTTCTCTGTCTTACTTCCAAAATGTTCCTTATATCTTCTCCTACTTTACAGTATCTTCTACTCCCAACCACCAAAGTTTCCATTTTATTTTATTTTACTGAAAATTAGTGTAGTTACTTTTATTCTTATACCCAAGGACATTATTGTTATGCCCTAAGAGGTTGATTTCTAGAAGAATTTGGTGGTTGGCCTTTAAAATAATGTTGTTTTCTCTTAGCTACATTTCTAAAATTTCTGGAAAAGCAGACATTCAATTAGTGGTTGTTATTATCGTTATACATATAGATCTCCAAGGAAACAACCTGATAGTGTTATTCTCATTTGACTATATAATTTTTTTATGTTCATTGAAAAAAGAGTCCCATTATTTTATGGTCACCTCTTACAAATTACCATTCTAGAGACCATAAAGGATAATTGAATGCTTTGTGTTGTAGAGTGCTGGAAAAAAGCGCACTGTCATTACATTTTCAGTTATATCCCAATAAATATACATTTGTTTTCTTGTTTTGCCAACAACAACCAATTATTTTTCTATGTTAGATGCACTCTGCTTTGAATTTCAGAAAACCATCCTTCTGCACCCTCAGCCTTTATTTCTCCTTGGGTACTGCTGACACCCTCCCCATGCTATGTGATCTAGGGCATGTTATGTGATCTAGGCCTAGGAAACAGCACATTCCACACCTCAACCTCAGATATTGGCAGGGATGGGCACATTACCAACATCAAGTGGATCAGACCAAATGAGACTGAATTATAGATGTTTTCAGGATTTCTAACTATAATGGTCAATTTTGTGTCAACTTGACTGGGCTCTGAGGTCCCCAATATTTGGTCAAACAATTTGGGTGTACCTGTGAGGATATTTCGGGGTGAGATTAACATTTGAATTGGTAGACTGAGTAAAGCAGATTGCTCTTTCTTGTGTGGGTGAACCTCATCCAATCATTTGAAGACTTGAATAGAAGAAAAATATTGACGCTCCCCTAGAAAGAGATTTCTTTCTCTCTGACAGCATTTGAATTGGGATATTATCTTTTTCCTGCCTTCAGACTCAAACTGAAATATCAGCTCTTCCTGAGTCTAAAGCCTGCTGCTGTTTGGATGGGAACTAACTGATTAGGCTTTCCAGCTTGCCAACATACCCTGCAGATCCTGGGACTTGCCTGTCTTTTATCATGTCAGCTAATTGATATATGTCTGTATATGCATGTGTATATATACATATGATATAGATATAACATTATAGAGACATATATCTGTCCAGAAGGTATCCAGCCATGTAATATGAAAAATAGAGACATTTATTGAGGAAGACACAAGATACAAGAAACATTGTACACAGGACAATGACACCTCAGTCCCCTTCAAAGTAGATACCTTGGGACCTCCCACAGTTCTCTCAATCACCATCAGTTGCCCCATCGTATTTTCCTAAGTCTCATCAATGGTCTGGACTCTCTTCCCTGAAAGGTGAGTTTCAGTTTTGGGAAAAGCTAGAAGTCATAGGATGGTGAGTCACCTGGGTGATCTGATGTTTCACCAAAAGACTTTGCATGAGATGTGATGCACGAGCGGATGTGTTGTTGTGTGAAGCTGCCAACTACAAGTTGTCTATAGCTGTGGCCTTCTGAATCATCTGAATAGTTCCTGTGGAGGAAGGTTCAAGCTTAATGCAAAATGTGATGCAGATTCATTGCTCTACTCACTCAGTCATTTTGAATGCATTAAGCATGCAAATGGCCACACCATACACTCACTTAATGGCATTACTGTCCCCACTGAGTAGTATAGTGAAGTTATCATTATTCACACATGAGCATTCCAGTCCACTCTCCCTGGCTGTCACGTTGCATGGATGTCATGCAAACCTGTCTCTTTTTATTAACAATGGCTGGACTGTTTCCGGACAGACCTTGCTTATTCATACACACACACATACATATGCATATGTATATATACAGTCATGTATATGTGCAATATATGTGTGTGTATGCATTGCATTTGAAATGACTAAGCAAGTAGAGCAATGAATCTGCATCAAATTTTGTGTTAAGCTTGAATGTTCCTTCACAGAAACTATTCAGATGATTCAGAAGGCTGTGGCTATGGGCAACTGGTGATTGGCAGCTTCATTACAAAAACACTGCTCATGCATCACATCTCATGCAGACTCTTTTGGCAAAACACCAAATCACCCAGGTGACCCAGGCCCTTACAACCCAGCCCAGATTTGGTACCCTATGACTTCTGGCTTTTCCCAAAACTAAAACTCACCTTTGAAAGGAAAGAGATTCCAGACCATCAATGACCTTTAAGAAAATACAATGGGGCAGCTGATGGCAATTGGGAGAACTGTGTGAGGACCCGAGGTGCCCACTTTGAAGGGGACTGAGGCATCATTGTCCTATGTACAATGTTTCTTGTATCGTCTTCAATGAATGTCTCTATTTTTCATATTACACAGCTGGATACCTTCTAGACAGATCATATATATCTCCTACTGGACCTGTTACTCTGGAGAATTCTGACTAATACAGCAACCATCCAAGCTGGACCTTTTATAGACATACTGTTGTTGTCAAATGAGGTGATAATTTTTCTGAAATAAAACCAACACAGAAGAAGACAGCACTAAGCAGTGAAGAGAAAGAAACCATATTCTGGTGGCATTTACTTGCACCCTTGGTCAAGCAAAATTTGAAACCAATTCTATCCCTGGATTTTTGTTGTTGTTATTGTTATATAACAGAATAAACTTCTCTTTTGTTTAAAGGGGATTTTTATGCAGAGAACAATGCTGACAAGTTCATTTCACCCAAATTGGATTTAAATTAATTCCAAGAAATACATACAATCTTCCAGATAAAAGTAAGTAGAAACATGGAAACACACAATAATTTTTTTTTTAAATTAGACAAAGTCACATGGAAGTATGAAAAACTGCATGTGATTAAATTTCAGGGAAAAGGTCCAAATTCAGGACCTTCCTAAATGGCTAATAATTAATAGCTGTGAAATTCACAATACCTATGAAATGAAGGAAAGTCACTTTCGTAGGCAGGTCCCAGTCTTCTGATTCAAGAGGACAATTCTTCACCACGTGTTTGTGGAAGGACAGTGTATGTGGAATGGAAGGCAACGTCCCAAGGGACAGCCCCACCAAGCAGGTATGAACAAGCTTTATTTGACTGTTTCTTTTAACGAAGTCAACAAAAAGCCAAAGCAATGGCAACAAACACAGTTCTGCAACAGCACTTTTATGAAAAGCCAGTGGGTAGTGGTCTGTTACACAGCTCTCTGACAGACGAATTCCAAGCAGTGAAATGTCTCTGGAGCAATGGTTCTCAACTTTTTGGCAGTAGAAACTTTAGTCAAGTGAAACTGTGTGTGGAACTGTCTGGATGCCTCCTGGCTGGAGGGCCCAGAGAGCCCACTTAACAACATATGCTTTGCACCCTTTTTCTCTCTCCCACATGGCAGTCCCTACGGAACACTAGGCCTCTGTAGGAAAGGAAAAATAATTTTCCCTCTACCATCCTGAATTCTTGGCTGAGACACTCTACAATAGCAGACTAATTACAAGAGAAAAATAAGTAGTTGGTTAACATGTACACCTCGCGTATACAAGAGTGGTATTCAGGGGAAATGGCTCCCCTAACATCACCCAAGTCATTACTTTAAACACTATCTTTAGATACAGACAGAAGAGATATTGAAGTAACTACGAGAGGTTACCAAGAAAAGCACAGTAAACAAGGGTAAGGTTTGTTATGCAGATTTAAGTAGGTGCCTTCTCCATTGACAAGAGTTTCTGATAATTTAGACATTCTTCTTGTCCTGGGACAGAGAGGAAGACACAATTACACGTGATTTCCTTTATAAAAGTAAATGTCCCTTACAAATTGGTAACTTCTACTCTATTTTCAGAGCTTCCCCCTTACCTGCACTTTTTCAAAAATAATCAACCCAAAATCATCCTCATGCAAAAGCGGCATATTTGGGGGTGGCATATTCTGCTTACCTTTTGTCTCTGAAAACAGTTTCAAAACTGAGATAGAGAAAAATGCATTCATATCAATACAGAAATGTTTCATGAATTGTGCTTTGTACATTTTAACTTTCAGAATTTCAAAGCAGAAAACTCCATTTCGAATTATCTGACATTGAGAAAGGGCAGAGTCCATATGTGTCAGTGATCAATTAGGTGAGGGATACAATTTCACCTTCCTATTCTCCTGTGATCCTAAGAAAATAAAGGAATTCAATCAGAACTTGTTCTTCAATATAAGACTACCTATCTCTGAAGGAAATGAGCTAAAATAATACTTGAAGGCAAAGTCATGATTTCCTCAGGAAACAGTTCCAAGTCTGTCCTAATACAAGGACAAGTGGGCAATAAAGATCCAAGAATTTTATATCATAGGGAATATCTTAAATCAGCATTTTGAAAACTTTTTGAATAGCACAGGGCCTCTCATAATATATTACGTAAAATATATTACATTTACAGAATGTCTAACTTTCAAAAATGTAATTTCTTAGAGATCTCCTAAAAACAAGTTGGTTTAAGTCACACTTTTGTGAAAATGAATAATTTGATAAAAGTTCATTGGATCCAAGCCAATTAAATGTTGGAGGACATCTGCCAAAAGTGATCATTTGGGGTTTGAGATATTTAAATAATGTATATTCATCCCTAAAGACAATTTGAGAGCAAAATCAATGGTCTGAAACCTGAAACAGAAAACCCATAGCAGTGATGTAAACAAGAATGTTTAGCTTTTTATTCTAATAGGCATCTATTTCACCCAGAGCAGCTTTAATTCATAAAATACCATGAGAACAAATAGGAAAACTATGCCCATTTTACACAAGCATATTTTCAATGAACGTATTATTGAGTAGGAGGACGGCATCAGCTGACTCACTTGTGAGGAGGTCTCAGAGCGCAGTTCCTTGGTGAATCTCAGAAACAGGGAGTTTAGATTAATTTTACATGGCTTAGCTCAGGAGTTGAAAACTATAGTCCATAGGTCCAGAGGCCTCAACAAAATTTTTGTTGGGACCTACCCACACTCATTGGATTGCAATCGAACACTGCTATTGTGTTCCAGTGACAGATCTGAGTGCTTGTGACAGAGGTGTACAGCAGGACGACTAAAATATTATACTATGCTCCTTTAAGTAAACCTTTGCCCACCTTGGGTTGAGTTAATAATTGGGAACTGCCCCTCGGTCAAAGGCCAACAAAATGTTTCAAAATCTTAAATACTTTTATTCACAAAATTACAGTGTAAAATTATGAGTAAAAAGTGTCGATATGGAATGCGTAAACCTAAAGCCCAGATGATCATCATGTAGAAAACTGACCCAAGAAAAACAGACTTGAAATTAGTTAAGAAAGAAACAAATATAGAAATTAGAAGACCTGCCTACTTAATCAATAGACCTATAACATAGGGTGAAGTAAAAGATTACCTTTTAAAAACTGAACAGATTAATTAAGGGA
This sequence comes from Anoura caudifer, assembly GCA_004027475.1. Taxonomy (NCBI): domain Eukaryota; kingdom Metazoa; phylum Chordata; class Mammalia; order Chiroptera; family Phyllostomidae; genus Anoura; species Anoura caudifer. Next base: position 219,658 of record PVKU01000664.1, on the reverse strand, counting down.
CTTGACATTGGGTGAAATAGAGAATTACTTGCTAAAGAATAAATATTGCATCTATAACAGAGGGTGAAGTAGATTACTTTTTTTAATTGAATAGATTACTCAATGAACACATCTAGATGGGGAAAAATAAACCTCATACTTCGCAAATAAACAAAAACCTCGGAGAGCTAAACGTCTTTAGGAGGTAGTCTACTTAACTTAAAAGTCTTTAATCAACTATTGCAAATGAACAACCACTATTTAAGTGATTAAAATCTTAAAAAAGCTTTGGAGACTAGAAAGTTCAAGCCGTTCTCAAATTAAATCAACTTCTTTTCCTGTACTTTTTGTACTCTTAGTACCTCAGAGATGTGGGGCCATCCTGGGAAAACTCAAGACTGGGTATGAATAAGAGAAATGAGAAAGTATGTACAGAAAGGCTGAAATTTAAAAGAGAGAGGCAGGCAGACAGAGAAGAAAAGTGTGCTCCAAATAAATGGGATGAGTGTGATCAATACCAAGCAATAATTGCTGTACCAAAGCAATAATACAATCAGATATTGCTTTAGAAAGATGATGGGGTTAATGAAATATTTAAGGAAGGACTGAAAGAGAGCAGCTAAGATGCTTTGCAATAGTTTAGAGGAGAGATATTGAAGGTCCTACTAGGAAAGGGGAAATGGGGTGTAGCCAGTGTGGCTCAGTTGGTTGGCACATCATCCTGTAACCAAAAGGCTGCAGGTTCAATCTCAGCCCAGGCAGGAACAGGAGGCAACAAATCAGTATTTCTCTCTCCTATTGATGTTTCTCTTTTCCGCCTTCCTCTCTCTCTCTAAAAGCAATGAAAGAATGTCCTCAGGTGTGGATAGAAAAAAAAGTTTCTTTTATATATAAAAGAAAGGGGCAATGGGAATGAAGAGAAGCACAACCCAGAGGTATTTACAGTAGGGAACAAGGGAACAAATTAAGGTGCTAATGACAATACAATGATGAGGTGAAGCGAGTGGATGGCAGGAGTAAGAAACGCTGACTGACATGAAGATAAGATTGCTGATTTTAGAGATTAAAGTGCCTGCAGTTAAGGCAAGAAGCACAAGTGGAACAAAGAATTCTGAAGGAGGGCAGGGGAACGAATGACATGTGATACATTTGATTTTGAACATGTTACATTTGAGTTTTCTTCAAGTGATGCATGTGGAACTTTCCAGAAGGAAGTGTAAATTTGAGTTTGGAGCTTAAAATAAAGGTTGGAACCGGTCATACACATTTGGCAGCATATGGTCCACTCTAGGCTTTCCACATTGAATATTACTTTCAATGAAGAAAACATGACAATTGAATGTGCATTTATTTCTTTCTGTGTTACATAATATAGAGATTATATCTTTGTTTCTTATTCCTTAGACATACCAAATAGCTGGAAAAAGAAAAGCCAATCCCAAAAGATTATATACTAAAGGATTTCATTTGTATAACATCTGAGGGGAGGACTAGAAAATGTAAAATTTTAGAAATGGAGAGTAGATTAAATGTTGCCAGGAGTTGGGCAGGGAGTACCGGACAGAAATGGGTGCGGTTATGAAGGTCAACAGGAGGGCGTCCCTGTGGTGATGGAACATGGAGGCCCATGAACATGCGCGTGCAGTGTGATTACACTTGACTAACCACACGCACATTAATACAAGTAAAATTGGAAAAATGGGGATTAAGATTGACAGACTGTACCAATGTCAATATCCTAGTTGTGATATTACTGTACTACAACTTTAAAGATGTTACCATATCCATGGCCTGATAGTCTTTGGCCCTGTCCAAATTACTCACTGCAAATTTACAGCATATTTACAAACAAACTCGGGGCGGGGGGAGTAGAACCTAGACATCTAGCGAATGGTGGTATTTGAAGGAGGTGTCCCTCTCCCTGTACATAGAGAATGATGTCAAACAGGGCCAGCTTTAGACCACCGGCCCCACACACGTAGGCTCAGTATAGCTATGCTACCTTTCTGTTTCTTTAGCATTCATCTCAAGCCTATAGTAAGTTCAACTTTAGTTTTTCTATCATCCTTTATGATTTTTGTTATGAGTCTCTTTCCAACACTAGTGGATTCCTTATGAAATTGGAGCTCAGAAGCGCCATGGCTGGGTGGCTTCCGTGGGTTGGAGCATTCTCCCATATAGCAAAAGGTTGTGGGTTTGATCCCTAGTCAGGAAACATACCTAGTTTGCAGGTTCAATCCTTGGTCAGGGCACATACAAGAAACAGGCAACCAACTGATCTCTCTCCTTCTCCCTCCCTCCCTGCCTCCCTCTCTCTCCCCCAAATCAATAAACATATCCTCAGGTGAGGATTTTTTAAAAAATTAAAATTAGAGATCAGCAATGAAACTTCTATGTGGCCGCACTGGTTCCTTTATATTTCTCCGTTTAATTGGGACTATGTCTATTTTGTTTTCCGAATTCCCATTGGGGCCTTTTACCAACCTTAAGCCACATTCCTTTTCAATAAACACTTGGCCATGGACTATATTTACCTCAGATTTTGTTTTTGATTTCTTCAACCCTAGTCTGTATGTCTGATTATTCTGGGAATGACCTTGTTTTACTTATGAAATCTGAGATGTCCTTTATTACTTCTGCATCGCCAGTAAATTCCTCCTTCCTGATAATAATTAGCTCCAAAGTTCTACATGTTACAAAGTCCATCTTCTTGGAAAACAAAGTCTCATCAAGGCAATTGAAGAGTTTCTCAAAGCCCTGCTTTCAGCAGAATAAGTTCTTTGGCAGATGGCTAGATACTGCAATGTTCCCCTCACAACCAGATCACATCCCTGCACCTGTTTTATAATCTGTGTGAAGAATGCATCACCCCCTCCAACTGCCCGGCCCTCCGCGCTGGTGACATTGCATCTGTTTCCTTCTCCATTTACCCTCAACCAGATGTTCCCGACTGTGTTTCCAAAATCAGGTTTATTAGCTTTCTTTTGGAGGAAACCTCTTGAGAAACAATGATGCTCTCCAGCCATTTCCTATTATGTGCATTGCTCTTGCCAATGTCCAATGTCATCTCCTTCGCCATTTACGGTATTGGTGGTTATGAACACACGTGTGTCAATCTGTGGTAAAAATCTTTAATTATTTCATTACTCTATAAATGCTTATAATCATAAGCATCCATCATTAACTTCTTATTTATCTCCCCCCGAGAGCCCATAAGTTCTCCCTCCTCTAAAGGGGAAAAGCTACAGCACAACAGAAATTCCAGATGATGTCAAAACTGTATAGTGTTCTTTGGGAACGTTTTTCTTCTTTCCCCTCAATTTTCACTTTTTAGAGGACTTTTCTAACAGTTTGGTGAGCCTTTATTAAATACATTCTTTTCAGGCAATTGCCCAATGAATCAGAGTAGGCTCAGTTTTATGAAATCCTAAGAAAAAAATCATTTTCCTCTGAATTATTGTTCAACTTGTTTGACAATTCATATACAAACTTAAATAAGAGAGAAAAATGTTCAAATCTCCTAGTGGCTCTAGGTAAAAAATTTTGAGAGGACAAATAACATTATAGGGGTGAAGCAGAAAATTTTAAATAAAAATGCTTTCATTGTTTTCAACTGCCCCCCACATTTTTTAGCATTTTGAAACATGATTTATAAGTAACGAAGTCATCATACAAGCTCCTTACAGATGTTAATGATCTAGAATGATAAGCTGTCATTATAATCTTCAGTCACAGATGTTTCATATCATTCCAAAGGGTACCCCCAGACATCCTGGTTCAATGATTGCTTATGTAACACAAGGTGATTTGTAGAGCTGTGTTTGAGTTATCTGTGTGCTTGTTTTAAACAATATATAAAAGAAAAAAAGAGGAAAACCCCTTTTTCTGGTAGAATTCATGATCCCAAGATGGGTATTTTCTTTGATTCTGTTATGCAGCAGTGGGGGCAGATATTCTAAAATAAGAACAGTGGTGGTATCCAGATAAGGAGAATTAGGCTTCCAGAGAGGAATCCCTGTGGTGGCCAATGTTCCTCCAAGAAAGTGACAACCATGTGACAGGGAAGTCAGTAGCCCAAGTAATCAGGTGGCTGGTGTGTAACACTTTAGCAGGTCATGTCATCTCCTCCCAAGTCCAAGTCAGTGATTCTCACGTATGGCCAAAGCACAAGCGGAGGAAAGCAACAGAAGATAGGAAAAGGTAAAGAACAGAAATAAGATGAACCTAAATTCCAATGGACAAATGCCAGGGAAGACACCAAAATCTACAGTGTAGTGTAAGGTAAGAAATGTAACCACAAGAAAGTTGCAAAAGAGAAATGACAAAAATAAAAATTAAAAAAATATGTATAAGGGTACAAAAATGCCAGGGAGGGGCAACAGAGCCACAGTAACCTAAGACTGATGACATAACACTTTTTCAATCTGAATGTCCCCGGATAGTAAGAAATAGACCAGATCAAGACAGGCAGTGCCAGTGAGGGGGGGCAGATACTCAGCGGCGCAGGTGCATGGGGTCTGAAGAGGTACAGCACGTATCAGCTTTGTGTAGAAGAGCCCCAATCACCATGGAAGTTCAGACCCTGAGGCAGGCCAAAGTGGTAGAAGGTCCCAGGAAAAGCGATGTCATCATTCCAATAATTCACTTCACCCATTGCATGACCCCGAGTGGCAAGTGACAGTTGAAGGGATAGACAGGGTCTACCCCTATCTAGAGATCTCAATGGATATTCTAATATTCTAAATAAAAGAACAGCAAACTGGACCCAACTATATAGAAATAATACAATATGACCTTCTTTGATTTGCCCCAGGAACCCAAAGTTGTTTTAACATTAGAAAATCAGTCAGTGCAATTCAGTGTATTCGCTGAATATGATGATGATTTACACAGAGGCAAAAAAGGCATCCAATAAAGTTCAACATTCTGTCAAGATAAATATTAGCAAATGACCAAAAATCAACCACTCTATTTAATGGTGAAACATTAAGCATTTCTTTCTGAGATAGAGGAAGTACAAAGATGTGATTGTTACTTCTGTTCGACTTTGTGCTGGGGGTTTTAGCCAGTGCAGTAAGGCAAAAGAAAATAAAAGTGAAAGGATTAGAAAGCAGCCAAATTTTCATTATTCACAGATGACGTAATTATGTACAAAAAAATGTAAATGATTCACTCCTGGCCGATGTAGCCCAGTGGATTGAGTGCCAGTGTGAGATCCAAAGGGTCGCTGATTTGATTCCCAGTCAAGGCACATTCCTGGGTTGTGGGCCAGGTCCCCAGTAAGGAGCATGTGAGAGGCAACCACACATTGATGTTTCTCTCCCTCTCTTTCTCCCTCCCTTCCCCTCTCTCTAAGCATAAATGAATAAAATCTTTTTTAAAAATCTGTAAAAAATGTAAATGATTCACTGATTATTAGGATTAATAAAGATGTAATAAATTTACCTGATTCAAAATCAACACACAAAAACCAGCTTACTGCCAGTTTCTGTTTCTTTACCTGGTAGTTATTCCGTGCTCGTTTGCTTTGTAATAATTGGTTGAACTGTACGTTCACGTTTTGTGAAACTTTTTTATTATCCTTCCTTGTTATTAGGGCCCTAAAGGTGTCTACTCTTTCTAACGGGACCTACCAGCTTAATGAAAGCAAACCTTGCACCCTGAAAAGCAGCAGTCCGTTTATGTAAAAATATTTAAAACTTTATTTAATGGATACTTTTGATCCTCACAATTTGCCTTAACTCTATTCTTATTTCGCTGTTTAAGTTTCTCTTTAAAGCAACAATTACATGTACAACAGACCCTGCAAAAGTATGACAGAAGCTCCTGTTTATTCATCAAAGCCTACTATGTCCCTTCTAGATAGTTTACCTTAAAATAAGCATTTATTTACCAATTCTATGTGCCTAGCCTTCAATCAAAAAGATCTCTATACTTTAGTTGGCCCTTGGCGGACTGATCTATATGTACCTTTGCCTTTCCTCCAGAGAAAATGGTCATTTAGATGAAAAGAATGATTTAATAAAACCTATAAGGCAAGTCACTGTCTACAGAAGTGAAATGTTTTCTTAAAGACAAAATAGAACAATTTCTTTTCATCCACTGATCAATAGATAAAAATAAGTTGGATATAACTTTATGGCACAAGCAAGCACTATTTGATTCACTTATTGTTAGCTGCGCAGAGCATTGTTAGAGTCCGTTGGAAGCCCAAAGAGCCATTAGCAGAGGGTGGCAGCCACAGCATCCCCGTCACGGGGCCTAAAAGCAGAATAGAAAGGCTGTATCAGACCTCACGTAGGGACATGGTTTAGAATGCTGGCAAGACTCCCATGCTCCTGGGGGACCTGCTTCCTCTCACAAAAACATAGTGTGTCTTAAATGCCTGAACCACATTTCATCTAAAAAATACCACCCACTACTGCATGGTATTGTAATAACCTACATTATATGTTCATTAGATGTTAAAAATACAAACACTGACATTCTTTGCCTCACCTGTTACGGCACAAGAAAGCATAAACGAGTCTGTCAAGAAACAAAAGGATTTTGTTAAACACCCCAAAACTAATCTGTTATTATTCTGCCTGTCAGGGAAAAAAAAATCAGGAAACACAAATTCATATCATTTTCTATTAACTAAAAATAGAGGGTAAAATGTAATTCCACTAGAAAAATGAGTAAGTACTTGAAAACCATCACATTTTATAAAGGTCTAGCTTTTGGAAACTGTAACCCTGTCATTAAATTATTTCCCCAAATCTATTCACACAGTCATGCGCTGAGGCTAGGAGGAGGAGAAAAGATCATTTTTTCCCCCAAATTTGGTATCCAGCTTTCTAAAAAAAGACAAAGGCACATTTTATCATCCTGGAAAAAGTGACTTCAGTGAAGCAGATAAAGTGTCTAATAAGGCCTAATTATCTCATGTTGTGATTCTTTTTAAATCACTTTTAACCTGAGGAAGAATTTTAATTATCTTGTATAATAAAGTCTTTCCCTATTTCACCCCCTCTAGGAGAAAAGGCATATTAAACCTTATTTTTGTCAAAAGATAAGGGCAGTATTAAGTTTAAATTGATGTCATTATGAAGTACTCAAAATCGGGATTATAAATTTCAACTTCAGTAATTATTCGATTGGTCACAAAAAGAGTATCACTCCACCACTGACTTCCAGAAAGGGCCATCACAGCTAACAGTGCGCACGTGACACGCCGGGGACGGTGGGGGAAGAGAAAAATGTGTTCGTTCTATTCCAGTACAGTCTTGTGATTCCAAGGTTAAATTATTGAAGCAGTTTGGGAGGTACTTTTTAATATGATTTTCAAAAAGTTTTCTCCTCATTATCAACTCTTTAATAAACACTTCAAAGTTTCTGTGAGCTTCTCTATTGGGAAAAATATTAATTCATGAGTCTTCTTCCCAAAAATACACTCAGTTCTCGCTGGGATTCAAGAACTCAAGAAGGAAATGTTATGCAAGTGACTGTATATGAAAAGATAAAATTTCTCTTCCTCTTTCTCCTATTTCTCCTACAAATGCACTCCTTTCTTGCCTGGAATAACCTCCATCTTGCAGTGAGATTCTGACATGAGGTACAGACTCTGCAACTCAGCACAGGCCTCTGAAACAGGATATTAATCTAAATACCTCCCTTCTTTGTTTCCTACTATATAGAAAATAAAAATAGTTAGCATTGAATGGATGCTAGGCATTGGGATAGGGCCTTTCTGGTACATTTGTTTTCTGTATCTTCACTACTTTATCCCCACATACTAATGGAGTCACTGAGCCTTAGAAATGTTTAGTGGCTTCCCCAAGGTTACACAGCTAGTACATCATGCAATTTGAATGCGTCTGTGTTTTTCTATAGAGCCCATTCATTTAACCACCATACCAATTGTCACCCAGACCTTTATTTTGACAGAGAGCAGGTAGCTGCTTTCCTTCCTTATACAAGGATACAGTTTGGATATTCATGCTTCCAGAGGAGCATGGAATTTGTCGTATACTTGTATCTTTATGTACTCATCTTTGACCCTTGCCACTGAAAGGTATATGTAGAACATATACCTTAAAGTAGAACAGCAGCATCTTCAACTTCCTATTAAATTCATGCAACAATTAAGTACAGAGGGAGGCAAATGCAGGTTTACAATTGTTCATACGGAAAAAAATACAGTAACTAATAAGTAATAATACAAGAATAGCCCTGGCTGGTTTGGCTCAGTGTTTGAGTGCCAGCCTGCCAATCAAAGGGTCACCAGTTCGATTCCCAGTCTAGGTTACATGCCTGGGTTGTGGGCCAGGTGCTCAGTAGGGGGTGCAGGAGAGGCAACCACACATTGATGTTTCTCTCCCTCCTTTTCTCCTTCCCTTCCCCTCTCTAAAAAATAAATAAATAAAATATTTTTAAAAATAAGCACTGTGTTTTGTATACTCACAACTGTAAAGCTACTTTCACCCCACCCTGTATGTACAGAATTAAATTACATCCTATTTTACTTAAAGGAACTCAACTTCTCTTTGGCTCATGACAATAGAAGTCTTCGTCTTACTCTGGTCCTATCCCATTGGCAGTGCATAGAGTGGGAGGAAGGTCATCTTCATGCATTTAGGGTCCAGACTGCCAGGGCTCTGACATACTGCAAAGTCACTTTAGGTGGCAACGTCCCACCTGAGGCCTTGGAGAGAAAGGGCAGAGGACAGCAGGGGTGGGCTTTCCAGCCAGGCAGAGAAATGCCCACTAACAAAAGGAATCAAAGGGGAGAATAGCTAGCCAGTCTCATTTACCTTAGGTATACACGAGAATACAAATTAGATGAAAAATTCTAATGAGAAGAGTCAGTTATGAGTATTCTATGGAATGCCTTGAAACTTCATTTTTAATCTGATTATATTTTACTCTCTCTCAAATTTATTACCTACTGTTTAGTTTGTATTTGTGTTAAGACCTTTTAAATATTCTCTAGGAAAAGAGGAGAAGTCATATTTAATTAATGAATAATTTGCTGGACCAAATAATAATATTTTTAATACTTTCAAACAATTACAAAACATTTTTATATGTCAGGCACTATTCTGAGTATTTTATGCAGATTATTCCATTTAATAAAACCACTTATGGTTAGCCATTTATTATTAATATGTAAATAATGCTGCTTTAAATAGTGTTACTGAGGTTTGTCCTGGGAAAGTTAAACCATTGCCTCATGATCTTCTTTTAACCTATTAATTTGATTAGGAAGCTCATTTTTTTTCAATCAACACAAAGGTAAACTTCAGACAAGCTTAGCTATATAATCTGTTGAAACACATAATGCTGGGTCCTCCACCAGAGTTTGTTTTGATTCAATAGGTCTGGCATGGTGCCCAAGAATTTTCAGTGTCCCTAGATGATGCTGATGCTGTTGGTGTAGATAAATCAAAAGCCCTGAGTTTGCAAGGCGGTGGGAAAACCCAGCCTAAGGAACATGGACCCTTGGAGTCTTTAGGCATTGCAAGAGCAGGGCTTTACAAGAATGGGTGCAATTCTGATTTTCATTAGAATCATAAAATACAGCATACCTGGATATTTATTATAATAATATTTCCCAAAGTCATGTAAGCAGACAAGGCTTCTGCTAAAATATGTCCTACTGAACCTGTACAGCTCTGGAGAGGAAGGAGACACTGTGTTCTGCAAGTGGACTTGGTAGGACTTCCCAAACCCCTTCTGAAAAGAAAACTTCAGGGGTTTTAGGGCAGCCTAATATTTAGATCCACCGTAATACAGAGAAATGAGAAGCTTCCAAGAAGAGATTTCGTAGGTAATTTCTCTCTCTGGCCAGGAGGAAGGAATGCTGAGTTAAAAAAGAAAAAAAAAGATAGGGCTCTCTAAAACCAAGACCGAGGAAGGTTTGCCCAGGAGACCCTTGTAACTCGTACAGGGTAGACAGAAGCAGAATAAGGATACTATTCCTCAACTCTGGACCACGTCTGACTTTGTAATTTGAGAAGAGGACGGAGCATGACATTGTGATGGATGCCCCTTTCCTCTTTCTCCCCGGGGTGATATTGCTGAGGACCTCGTCGGTGCCAGAGTCAATCTCAAAGCCTCTACGGAATGTGATTGTATCTGGGGGCTTGTACGTTCCAACTATGTGATCAGTTTATAGGACATTTTTCTAAAATGAATTGTTACATGTTCTCATCTCTGCTCCTGATTCTCACTGCCTTTGCTAGATTGGCTATTTTTAAAGTCCTATTTTAGCCATAAATGAGCAACTTGATTCTATCTTCTATGCAGGAAAGGAGATTGCTATCTTTATACTCAAAGCCTATCTTTTGCTATTTCTCTAAGATTATGTTGGATGGGGAAGGGCAGACAGTTATGCCCTTCCCTCCACTCTTTCTTATCTGACAAGGACCCCCCCCCCAGACGGAAGGGCCAGAGTGCCTCCAGCAGCCACAGGGCCTCAGGTGCTGGGCTCAAATAGCAACAAAGCTCTTCAAGAAAAGGAATTGCTTTCTAAGTCTCACTGAGTATCATTACATCACCAGGAATTTCCATATGAGGAAGGAAGGGCAGGGCATGAGCTGTCAAATGGCAAGGAGAAAGTAGTCCATTCCAGCAAATTCACTGCTATTATTTTGTTCATTCATTCAGCACCTGCTTATTAAAGGTCACTGCATACAACCAGGACAGTGCCGGACTCTAGAGGTACAGGGGAGAACAGAGACATGCAGATGGTCCCCTCGTAGACTCTAAACTCCAGCGGGAAGACCAGATAGTAAACAACTGCATGCGTTATTAATCGCTGACTGCAGTAAGGCGAGTGCAGCACGGCTAACAACCTGCAGAGCTGACCTGGTCACAGGATCAGGGAACTCTTCCCCGAGGAATTGACACCAACTGAGTCCTGAAAGGGGGAGGGAGTTCTCCAATATGAGGGACTCAAGCAGAGAAAAGACCTATTTGAAGGCTCAAAGGTGGGAGCACATGTGGTGTATTTGGGAAACTGGCAGAGGCCTTGTGTCAATATGATGAAGACAGCAAGATATCCAGCAGAAGACAGGGCTCCTGGACAGCTCACGTGCCCCCATTAAATGGAAAAAGTCTCCAAGCATCAGGACTTTGTCCAGAATAATCACAGTGCTGTCCTCCAATCCACCTATTTTATTCCAAAGCATCTAGTTCGGTGCTCAGCAGAAGAAGGTGTTCAATGAATGTCAGTTAGATCATGAATAAATTAATCAAAAATGTAAGCATGTGTATAAAATCTATCTTTCACACATAGGAATCTGTGCCTTGGTCCATTTGCTGTGATATTACAAAATCATATGAGGGTCTGGTCCCTTGGATTTGAAAAGGCAGCTGAGAATAATTATTGAATTCTGAGCCATTATTCTCTCCAATTAATTTCCCATGCAGCATATGTATGCACTGTTATCCAGCATTCTGCTTTTTTGTCCAAATGAAATAAGCATATTTTCAAAAGACATATTGGAGCACTGATACCATATCAGATACCAGAAAATTCTAAAAGTTTTATTTACAAGAGCCAGAAGAGAGAATAGAATCAGCAGCAGCTGAAAACAATATGGCAATGGAATTAAAGACCTCTTCCTTACACACACATTTTTTTTTTACATCTATCCCCATCTCTGAATGCAGTCAGCCAAAAACTTGAGAATTTAAAAGCAAAATGTGCTTTTTGGACAATTGAAGTTTTCTCATTCATTCTATTCATCTTTTTATTCTTCAGTTCACATTTATGACCTGCCACCATATATCAGGCATAGTGCTAAACACCAGAGATGAAAACATGGTGAAAACATATTCTTACTGTCATGAATGTTAGGAGGAGTAAACAGACAGTAAGTGTTAAAGTGTCTCAGGTAGAGAATTTGGGTCGGGGGCAGTAGCGCCATGAAAGAGGGAACAGTCAGTTCTGTCTGGGGCAGGGTAGAGGACAAACCTGCTATTTGAATGTCCAGAAAGGAAAGGCTCAGAGAGAGAAGCTGACTTTTTCCTAAGTCTTGAAAGTGTTCACCATCCAACAAAGGACAGAGCTAGGTAGCTTTCCAGGCAGAGGGCAAAACCAGAACAGATGCATAGAAATGTGGAATAATTTGCAATATTCAAAGAACTGTATACCATTTGGTGTAAAAAAGCATAGAGTTCAAGGTGGAACACAGGAACAAGTCTTATCATGTGTTAGGAACCGCTCTGCCTAGTTTCAGGAGCTGTAACCCCCACCCCAAGGCTAGGCTGAGTAAGAACACAGGGTACCTGTTTCATCTGGATCTGTTCTGTCAAGAGGACCTGAGCCACTAAGGAGACAAAGCTTATGTCCCTGGCAGGAGCACCACTTCTGCTTCATCCATATCTGGCCCCCAATGTTTGGTCAGTTAGCCAATGATGGGTAAGACCCCTCAAGGGAGGGGCAACCCATGCCAAGCACGACCACTTGGAAGGCCCTCAAAGAAGGACTCGGGGGCTGCAGCAAAGAGGGGGTGATGGACCCTCACCCCCCGGCTATTCTGACATAGCCTGAGTCCCCATTTCCATCTGGGAGAAGACTTCCTTATCTTTTGCTTCCTGGCTCTAATCTGCTTAAGCCTGAAACTAGGAGACGGAGGGCAGTGCAGCCCTGTGCCGGCCAGATCGGCTCCCCAGGTGATCGGGCATAAGAAAGAATTTGTAAAGTCCTGTGAAACCTGCTTTGCTAAGAGTGCTCTCATTTAAATGATAAGGGTCCAAGCAGAAAATGAGTATGTCTCCCAAAGTTTTTGCAACCCCCTTACCTGACAGACACTGACTCAGATTAAGCCCTCAGATTTCTTTGAAACATTACCCATTGTTTGATCCTTGCTACTTGACATTGATTGATGAGCTTTACCTGTATTCCTGTGTATTATGAACCCAATAAAAGCCATTGAGGAAGGGGCTCTTGGCCCTTCTCCTTTGAGAGATTGGCCACCTCTCCTCCCCAAGAAGGTCATGTCTTGGTAGTTTTATTCTCATCCGTGATGGACAAATGGGGCTCTGAGGGTGGAGCCCCTCCACAACCATGGACATCTTGTATTGGTGAGAGAGCAGCTACTGAAGATTCTTAAGCAGGGGGCTGATAAAGCCATGAATTATATTTCCAAAAAAAAATCTGCCTGGTAGCAGCATAAAGAATGAATTTGGTGGAAGTTATCACTAAAGGCGATTGTTTCAGCCAGAAATGTTATGGTATTAGAACTGAAAAAATTAAGATGGCTTCCTAGAAACCTAGATCTGAAATGAAAGGATAATTAATGCAACTTTTATTTTTCTATTACGTGTTGATAGTTTTGTATAAAATCATTCAAGGCTTGCATTGGCTAGTCTTAGATGTCATCTAATCTAGTGCCCTTAATTTACTAAAGAATCTGAGACCCAGAGAAGTAAATCCATAGAGCTAAGGGAGGCACTGTAGACCCAGGTGTCTTCAGCCTGGGCCAGCTCCCATAAAGGAACATTTCTCTTCACCTCTCCCCACTTTATTAATCAACCAGTGACCAGCTGTCAAATAGTACTACTAGGATTCTATCCTAAAGACCGATGCAATAATTTCTATAATACAAATAGTCATTTCATTTTACATTTTGTACATTCATATATTTATACATTATACTGTGCTTGCCTAAAATATTTTCTGAGAAACCCAATGAACTATGACCATTGCAAAAGGCAGTGATCATTAACATTTATAACTCTAATTCACATTCATCTCAGTTTCTTGGTTGTGGTGACTCTAAAGGAGTCTTTTGCTCTGTGGAAATTGTAGGCCTATTTATAAAATTCAGCTCTGTCACTTGCTAGCTATATATTCTCTGGTAAGTCATTTAACCTCTGTATGCTTCAGTAAAATAAGCATAATAATAGCACACATCTGGTAGGCCTACAGAAGTCTTAAATAAGTTAATGCACTAGAAGAGTGATTGTCATGTAGTAAATACTATATAAGTGCTAGTATTTATTAGTAGGGATAACAAGGTTCCACTAGCCATGGGATAGTCTAAAGTGGGACCCTAAGAGAAACAAGGCCTATCTGTGATTATATGTCACCAAAGAGGTTTACCTATAGCTGTTTTCAACCTTCTAGGAGTCTATTAGAATGTTTGATATGATCAAGTTAAATTTGGATGAGATGATTCTCCCACTCTCCTTGCTTGCAATTATTGTCTTCTGACTTTCTGACTCTTCAAGCACTATCTTTTCTCATTTAATAAATAATGTACTATTTTGCAAGGATGATAGTAAACTTCCCTGAAAATATCACAAACACTGTTAATGATGCAGTAGAATTTCTCCAAACAATGAGAAATCCATTTTCTCATTTCCTGATCCTATAGCCTAACGCTAATTTTTATAGCTTTAATTTAAAAGAAAGCCCATGCATTCAACAATAAACATACTAGGACATATTATGTGTTGGATACTCAGCTAGGTGCTAGGAATACAGACACATTGCCTGCACTCAGAGCAGTCACCATTATACAGGGTATCTGTCCGTTGCATTCCCGTCCATAGGGTACCTCCTGGGAGCCAGGCCTGTACTTTGGAGGGTGTACAGGGCCAAACGGAATCTACCTAGACTCAGTCCTCATGGAGTATCAGGTCTAATGAGGGATACAGATAAGAAGTAGGAAAACGAACAAACAGACACATAATTACAAACTGAGAAAAGCCTTGTGAGAGCAAAGAACAGGTCAAAATGACAACTTCCCTGCAAAAGAGGAGGTCAGTGTAAATAGGGTGGGCAGTGAAAGCCATCATGAAAAAGTAAAGACCAGGGGGAACCCAACCCAGCAGCCCACCATGCAAAGAAAGAACAGAGGAAAGGGTGGTCAAAGCAGAGGAAACAATATGAATGAAGGCCTCACATTAGGAACAACATAACTGGTCAAGCAGCAGGAGTCACCGTGTGGCTTCAGCAAAGGCAGGATGATACTCGATGAGATGCAGAGACAAACAGGGCAACAACTTGCGGGGCTTGGTAAGACACGGCCAAGAGTTGTGTATGCTACTCTTAACACAATAGGAAGCCATTAAAAGATTTTAAGAAGTGATGTGAAATTTACATTTTTTAAGGTTGTGCTGGACACTATGTTAAGAATGAGTTGGACAGGAACAAGTACAAAGGACACATGGACAAAAACTAGGGGAGGTGGAAATGGGAGGGAGGTGGGGAGGGCTGGGGCGGTGGGCTGGGATGGGAGTAAAACACAGAAAACTGTACAAGAACAACAATTAAAATAAAATTTAAAAAGATAAAAAATAAAAAGCATGGGTTGGTAGGTTGAGCGGTAATATAGATGCAACCTGGGGAAAGAGGCAAGGTCTTCAGGCAGCGCCTCCAACAGGCCGCTGGAGAGTGAACACCAGGAAAGGGGAATGAGGTTGGAAGGAAGCAGAGGAATTCTGGCTCGTTTGGAGCAGCATGTATGATCTCACTGGAGAATTGGAACTGCGGAATGAAAAATAGGGACAAATCAAGGATAATGCCCGCGTTTCTGGCCCAGACAATTAAGTAAATAGGGATGAGAGAGATTGGGGACGAACTGGTTTCATGAGAAATAAAATCTGTTCAATGTTTTTCGGTCTTATGTGGAGAAAGTCTCTTACAAATAATTACCTTACAGTAGTGAAGTGCTAATAGAGTTTCATATCAGTAATCCAAAAGGCTGCTTTATGAGATGCTCTGACTCATACTGAATTAAATGCAAGGGAGAGTTGCAATCGTCGCTGGAGCACTTTCTTCTCTAGACAATGGGCATGCATTATTAAATGTGTCTGATAGAGTAACCCTCGGAGTTGATCATGTCCCAAAGAAGCTTCACCTCCCCTCCTCCCATGAACTTTGCTTGGTGCCAGTGTAGGCTGCTCAACGAATGCAGTTGAATCCTTAATGCAGCTGACATTAGAGCATAAAATGAATAGTCATCTTCGAATACCACATTACTCTGCAATTTTTGTGTATCATAGTAGTAGTTAATGTGGCCACCCCAAATGATTAGCTTGACTGGGGGCAAGTGAAATGAGGAGCCTGGAGACAGGGTCAAAGCCCCTCAAATAATTAGCCTAACTCAGCTCTGGCATTCAAATTCCCCTTGCCAATGACTGGTTCAGGGGTGGACATGTGACCTAATCCTAGGCAATTGCAGTGAAGAAAAACTGTTTGAGGGCTTTGGGGGAAAGTGTTTCTTGGTCCCAAAAGGGCACATGAGGAGAGACAGTCCTTTCTTTGTCCCCTGGACATTGCCATGTCTGGAACTGCTATCACCTTCTTGCTCACAGCATAAGAGCGCAGCCAGTACACAGAGGCAGAACCAATAGATGCTTCTTCCCTGGATCCTGTGCTGTCCCTGAACTTCCTGTTACAGAAGAGGACAAACTTTCTCATTGTCAAGCCAGTCTGAGTTCCCTCACTGACACTAAATGTGTCCTTACTAACATATAGAAGGCCAATGGCTTGAAGAAATGACCCAATGCTTGTCCACTCAAATCCATGAAAAACAACTCTCTCAAGGGCTCCACTGTATTTTTTAATTCTGTACATACCTGTTTTTTCTTGAGGAACCTGTATATTCTCTCAAGAGTTTATAAACCAACGTAAGTAGAGTAAGTTTCATGACAGAAGTCTGTCAAAGAATTAAAGTTGTTTCAATAATGTTTCCTATGGAATTTAAAAAGAGTTTTCAAAAGAGAAAGAAGTGGAGAAAATTCACAAATTTCAGTTGTAAAAAATGTAAAACTATGAAAGACTGTACTGAAGACCACACTTTAGTAAATAATCCTTGAAAAATAGAAAAATGAAACAATCTACAATAAAGGAGGTTCTCTTTCTCTTTCTCCTGCCTCTTGATTTATTTAGCTCTCAAGTCAGATGAAAAATAAAAATGGTATTATTGAAGTTAAAAGGGAAAAATTATTTGAGGACACTTCTGATGTTGTAAACAGTAGGGAATTATTTGAGCATCAGAAACATCTTTGGATGGCAGGTTACAAAGAGGAAAAACTTACTGGGCTTTGTGATCCCTGAATTGTGAAACGAATTAAGTCACAAGAGCGGGGAGAGAAGAGTATAGATCAAAGATGAACAGAAGGTAAAATAAAAACCAAATGTATTTCTGGCGCAGTTGAGCGCTGAGGGCCTTGAAAACAGAAACTTCTAGACCCAAAACATTGGCCCGCTCAGTGGGAGAAGACTACCACTTGCCATCCACCCGGCAGCCTGTCTGCAGGATCCATCCCGCACT
This sequence comes from Anoura caudifer, assembly GCA_004027475.1. Classification (NCBI taxonomy): domain Eukaryota; kingdom Metazoa; phylum Chordata; class Mammalia; order Chiroptera; family Phyllostomidae; genus Anoura; species Anoura caudifer. The sequence goes on along the minus strand of PVKU01000664.1, from coordinate 202,403 downwards.
AGCTACTTCTGCGAGGGTATTTCGGCTGCAGTCATATAATTCTGCACATTCTAAATTTTGGTCACTGGAGAGCTGATCTATTTTCCTGGTTACTTACCAAAAAAATATCAGCTTACATATAAAGATTATGGTAGTTAGAACATTTTTAAAACATTTAACCTCTCAAAAACAAAATCAAGTTTTTTTCTTCTAGAAAGTGTATCCAAGTAGCCCCTATTTTTTCCTCTTGATATTAAAAAGAAAATTCACCTCATTTCCCTATTTCATAATATTGGTAGTAATTACAATTTATTCTTTGAGCAAATTTCCCACTAAATGTCGTCCAGTGGATCGACAAGAGCACTTGTGTGTGTGTAAATGCAGGAGTGACAGAAGTAGGTTTATAGTTTTTCATAAGGAAAATAATATAATAGTTAATAAATAATAACACAAGAATAAACTGTTTTGCATACTCACAATAGTAAACTTACTTTTGCCATACTTTGTATATTAAAAAAAAAAAAAAAAAAAACAGATTCACCTAGCAAATAAATTAAGGAATACCTACTCATTTTAAAAAATTATCTATTATGGGAGCTCTTATATGATGAGTTTTTATAAAATTATTAATTCATAATCATTAGTTTACATAACACGCTCTCTCTCAACTACATCCCCTTCAGCACAGCACCAGCCTTTTATGATGTGGGATATACAATAAAAGCGCAATTATTTATGTAACTGATTACAATCCCTTAAAAACAGCTAAACACATGTGAATTTTCTGCCACCAGTAAAACAGTAACTGTGGCCGAGTAACCTAGACTTTGAGAAAGGATCGGCTTTCAGACCACCGTGGCTGTTTTCTTTGGAGAGGTAGTAAAACCACGCCCTGTCCTCTTCTGGGCGGAGCGATGGCAATCAAGCCGCCAGTGACGGGCGTTGGGAATGAGAGGGAACTGCTGCGCGCTTCAGCTCCAGCTGGAAAGACATTTTGTTTCCCACGATGGGCACCACCTGCCTCTAACCTCCATCTGGGTGTAGACAGGAGTCTCTGCTGTTACCTAGAGATGGAGGTGGCAATATCAACAGTGCAGAGAGGTGGGTGTTGATGGGAGGCTCCCACCAGCACAGTAGTTATCTGGTCCTTTAGCTACACAGGGAGGGGTGGGGCAAGAGCAAGGGCGGTGACCCTCTGGATCTGAGATGGAAGCGTCCCCTCCCTGAGGCCAGGGGACCATCCAAACCCACCATGGGGAAGCCAGTTGTGCCTGACAGAGCCGAGCACTTGCCTGCTCAGCAGCAGTGTGGCAGCAGGAGGTGCGGGCCTGTCCAGAAGCAGGTGCACACCTATCAGAGGACACCGGTGAGGACACCTGTGAGGACATCCTCCGAAACACTGGAAACACACTGAAGGAGACTCATCTATATCAAGGGAGCTAGCGGGAAATCTTATAATTCTATGGATTCAGGGCACTTTTACTTGGCCACTCTCTTTCTCTGAAAGGTTCTTCCAGAAAGCACACAGCTTACTTTCTCACCTGACTTGGGTCTCTGTTCAAATATCACCTTATCAAGAAGAACATCTGTAACCACCTTTCTAAAAATGATACACACAAACACAGCTTCTGCTGGTGTACTGGCAATTTCAGGCTCTCCTTAGCTGGTAGAAGCATCACACCAATTTCTGTCTTCATCTTCACATAATGTTCTCCCCGTGTATGTGCGTATCTCCGCATCCGAACTTCTACTTTGTATAAGGATACCAGTCATACGGGATTAAGACCCACCCTGCTCCAGTGTGGCCTCATCTTAACTCATTACATTTGCAATAAACCCATTTCCAAATAAGGTCCCATTCTGAAATATAATATATGAATTTTGCAGAGATTAATTCAACCCATGACAGATCTACATCCTTCCCTTTTGCTTTGAAATATGCTTAAGTCTATCCCCTTAAAAAAACTCAACAGAATTCACCCTGGCTGGTGTGGCTCGGTGTTTGAGTGCTGGCCTGCGGATCAAAGGGTCACCGGTTCAGTTCTCAGTCAGGGCACATGCCTGGGTTGTGGGCCAGGTCCCCAGTAGGGGATGTGTGAGAGGCAACCACACACTGATGTTTCTCTCCCTCTCTTTTTCCTTCCCTTCTTCCCCTTTCTAATAAATAAATAGATAAATAAAATCTTTTAAAAAGTTCAACAGAATTCTATGTCTACTAAAATCAAATTAATTTAAAAAATACTCATCAAATTGTATACTTAAAAAAAAAAAAAAAAACAGAGCCGGCACTTCATTCTAAATTTTGTCTTTGTCACTATACCCTTAACAGTCATTTTCAAAAATTGTTTTCTTTACCTTATGCCTTCTTTTAATTTAATCTTTATTGAATTCTTTTACATTACTTTTTAGTCCCCTATACCCTCTCCCTCCAGCAATCACCACACTGTTGCCCAGGTGCATGAGTCCTTTTACCTTTTCGCTCACTTTCTTCTCTCCCTAACCTCCCCCTGCCACCATCTGTCATCCTGCTCTCCAGCTATGAGTCTGTTCCCTTTCAGTTTGTTCGTTAGACTCCACATAAGAGTGAAATCACATGGTATTTGTCTTTCTCTGGCTTATTTCATTTAGCATATGTTCTCCAGGTCCATCAATATTATCACAAGGGTAAAATTTTCTTCTTTTATATAGCCAAATAGTATTCCATGTGTAAATGTCCCATAGTTGTTTTATCCACACATCTATTGATGGACACTTGGGTGGCTTCCATATCTTGGCAATTGTAAATAACACTGTAATGAACATAGGGGTGCTTATATTCTTTCAGATTAGTGTTTCGGGTTCCTTCAGATGTATTCCCAAAGTGGGATCACTGGGTCAAAAGGAAGATTCATTTTTAATTTTTTGAGATATCTCCATACTGCTTCCCACAGTGGCTGCACCAATCTACATTCCACCAAAAGTGCAAAAGGGTTCCCATTTCTCCACATCCTCCCCAGCACTTGTTTGTTGATTTATTGATGTTAGCCATTCTGACAGGTGTGAGATGGTATCTCATTGTGGTTTTAATCTGCATTTTTCTGATGACTAGTGATGTTGAGCATCTTATGTTTATTGACCATAATAGATACCTTGAAACAAATGAAAATAAGACACAACAATCCAAAATCTGTGGGACACTGGGAAAGCAATTCTAAGTGGGTAATTCATAACATCAAAGGCCTGTCTCAAAAAAAAAAGCTCAAATAATCTAACTTCACACTTAAATGAACTTTAAAAAAGAACAACAAACAAAGCCTAAAATAAGTAGAAGGGAGAAAAATGATAAAGATTAGAGCAGAAATAAACAAAATAGAGTACGAAAACCAATACAAAAGTTCTATGACTCCAAGAACTGATTCTTTGAAAATATAAGCAAGACTGACATAGCTTTTACCAGACTCATTAAGGAAAAAAACAGAAAGGACCCAAATAAAATCAGAAATGAAAGACAAGAAATAACAACTGACACCAAAAAATACAAAGGATTGTAAGAAAATATTATAAACAACTATATGCCAACAAACTAGACAATCTGGATGAAATGAATAAATTTCTAGAAACATACAATCCTCCAAAACTAAATCAGGAAGAATCAGAGAATCTGAATAGATAGCTTACAGCTAGTGAAATTAAAGCAGCAATCAAAAAATTCCCAACAAATAAAAGCCTGGGACTGGATCGTTTCACAGGGGAATTCTACCCAACATTCCAAGAAGAACTAATCCCTCTGCTTCTCAAACTATTTCATAAAATTCAAGAGGAAGGAAGGATATCAAACTCATTTTACTGGGCCAGCATTACCCTAATTCCAAAACCAGATAAAGACACTACAAAGAAAGAAAATTATAGGCCAATAACTCTGATGAACATAGATGCTAAAATTCTCAACAAAATATTAGCAAACTAAATACAGAAATGCATCAAAAAGATCATACACCATGGCCAAGGAATTTATTCTGGGAATGCATGGTTGGTACAACATTCACAAATCAATAAATGTGATTCACCATATAAACAAAAAGACCACATGATCATATTAATAGATGCAGAGACAGCATTTGATAAAATCTAGTACATTTATCATTTATGATAAAAACTCTCAGCAAAGTGGGAAGGAATAGAGGGAACATATCTAAACATAATAAAGACCATATATGACAAACCTACTGCCAGCATCATACTCAATGAGCAAAAACTACAAGTGTTCCCCTTAAGATCAGGAACAAGACAGGGATGTCCACTTTTACCTCTCTTGTTCAACATAGTACTGGAAGTCCTAGTCATAGCAATCAGACAAGGAGAAGAAATAAAAGGTATCTAAATAGGAAAGGAAGTAGTGAAACTGTCTTTATTTGCAGATTACATGGTACTATGCAGAGAGAACCCCAAAGATTCCACCAAGAAACTACTAGAAATGATAAATGAATTCAACAAAGTAACGGGATACAAAATTAACATCCAGAAATCAGTTGCATTTTTATATGCCAATAACAAACTAACAAAAAGGAAAATTAAGAAAACAATCCCATTCACAATTGTTACAAGAAGAATAAAATACCTAGGGATAAACCTAATCAAGGATGTAAAACACCTGTACTCAGAAACATATAAGACACTGAAAAAAGAAATTGAAGAAGATATAAATAAGTGGATGCACAGACAGTGTTCATGGATAGGAATAATTAACATCATTAAAACATCTTTACTACCCAAAGCAATCTATAGATTCAGTGCAATTCCTATCAAGTTCCCAATAACGTATTTCACAGAACTAGAACAAATATTCAAAAATTTATAAGGAACCACAAAAGGTCCTGCACAGCACAAAAAGAACAAAGTTGGAGGAATCTATCTTTTTATTTCCTATTCTCTCCTTGATCCATTCCAAACAACTCTCCAATAGCTCCCACAAAGGTCCACAGTGACCTCCTATAGATAACACAATGGTAATTTTAGTCCTCAGTTTATTTGACCCTGTAAGAAGCATATGACAGCACCAAACATTCCTACCTTCTTGAAATATTCTTCCCTCACTGGGCACCTAGCACCATTGTTTGCTTTATCTCCCTACTTCTTTTTCCACTTCCTTGCAAATGAACCATTGTCTATGAAGCCCATAAGCAAGTCTATAATCCTTGCTCCTAGATCCCTTTCTTTCTTCACTCTGTACTCTCCTCCTGGGTGATATCGTACATACCTAAGGCTTCAATTTCCTCCTAGACACAGGTAATTTGGAAATTGATATCTCCAGCTCAGGTCTCCCCACTGGTTGCTAGATCTGTGATTCCTACTGCCTACTTGCTTCTTAAATGTCCTAAACTTTTCTCAACTTCTCATTTCTAAAATTGATCACAAAATCTTCACTCTATTACCACCTTCAACACAGCAGCCCTCCCCTTCTCTTCTCTACAGCAATGAATTGAAGCACCGTGCAGACGTGACTACCACATACCAAAGCTGTCATTTTCTTCTTTAACTTATACTGTCCTCCAATTAAATTGAGTTTAAAGGTCTTTCTAATCATCTAGAGTTGTGATTATTGAAAATGAAACATTTGCATGCAAAGGTTCATTAACTCTCATAACAATTCTATAAGGTAATTTTATCTATGCACGTTTTGCATGTGAGGAAACCAGCTTTGGAGAAGTTAATAACTCCCTCAAGATCACCAACATGGCAAATGATGAAGTCTGGCATCAACCTCGATTGGATTTCAGAATGAGAACCCTTAGGCACAGAACTAAACTAGGATCCCAGTCACACAACACACTGAAGTCATGAGGAAAAAGCAGAAAGCTGCATTTAACCCCAGTTTCAAGGATTTAGAGAAAATGCAGATAGTAAGTGAGAAAGTCACACTGTCTGAGCAAAGACAAGATCAAGGTGACCCTGATAAAACAAGAGGGACAATAGAGTTTATTCCAGTGCACCAGAGTCCCTGTTGAGGACTGTTATGTGAAGGTGAACATGTAAGTGAGGGTCATAAAATGAAATTTCTTGAATACCAGACTGAGGAGCTAAAACTAGAAACTTTAAGCAATGAGAAATCAGGAGCAAAAGCCCAATGACTTTGAAAGGCATAGGATAATACAGTCTGTTTTGGTTTCCACTGAAAGCACTCATATCTCTAACACTGATCTGGGGTTTGGGTGAGGTGAGGACACAAACTCTCCCTTCTTGAGTTATGACGGATAATTCACAGGGAGACACAGTCACATAATCCCAGCCACAAACACTCCCTAGAGGTGGTTAGACTTTCAAGAGTAAATTTCTAGATATTTGAAAAGACTATACATATTTAGAAAATGTGTTTTTCTGGGCCCAGTTATCTCCTCTTGGGTATAGTAATGCATCTTTTTCTCCAAAGAACCATGCCTGAAATTAATCTGAAGGAGGAAAAATAGAGATGGGCACCACTGTCCTAAGAGATGGTCACAGTACAGTCCTCGTGATGACTGCTCGCATTCAAAATGCCTTATTCTTACAGCAGCGTTGACATACCAGGAGATGAACTTGTCAATCCACAGGAAGATTGACATCATTCATAGATTAGGAAACCAAAATTAAGCCAAGCAATTTGCTAGAGACTGGAAATACATGAAGCAAACAGTCCTTATCCTCAGAGAGCTTAGAGACTTTGGGGAAAGACAGACACTAATCAGACAAACACGAACATACAATTTGATGCTGATGAGAACTCACATTACATAATTCACTGCCATGCGACAGATAAGTTAAACTGAAATTTGTTTTGTTTTTTTTTCCTTTTGTAATCGACAGGCCCTGATGGGCAATCTTGGAATTCGTGTAGTACATGCTTCATTTACACAGGTCCTCAAGCAAGTTGTTTACTTTCTCTAAGGCTCGGTTTCCTCACATCTAGAATGGGAGTAAGAATAACAAGTGGGGAGTTTTATGAGGATAAGTGAGATAATTTATGTGAAAATGCTTAGCACTGTGCCTCGTACATACTAAATAATAACATGTTAGCTACTGTTACTCCTAGAGAAGTGCCTCTTAGGAGTTTTCATCTTTCATGCTACAGCACGCAGATCTGATCAAATAGTTCTTGACTGCTAGTAATAAATGTTTCCTAAATGTCCCCTACAGGCAAATCAGTGTATCACACCCTGGAGATAGGCATAGAAGATGACATTCATTGTGTCCTATGGGAAACAGACAGGGAGGACACAGACATAGATGTGTATACCAGGGCAGGAGCTGGAGACAGGAAAAGCCAGACTGAGGAGCATTCGGATCAGAACACTGCAGTGATCATTACGGCAACAGTAGGGAGCCTTGTCTGGATCTTGAGGGGAGACGGGAGCCCAGAAGGAGACGTAAGAGAAGATCAAAAAGGAAATACCTGAATCCCACCCAGCGATCTGGTGGGGAGAACATCCTAACCAATGCCAACCTGAGAGGGAAAAGCAACGTCAGCGAGTGTCAGCAAACGTTTCTGTTCAAAGCTCTGTGGCCACGTTCATCCTAGCTGCTCAATACCGACTTCAATACAAGATGCAGAGAAGAAATAAATACAAAGCATTACATCTCAGGGCTGTTGTTTTAAGAAGTCTCAGCCTAAAAACTGATGTTTATGCAAAAACCTGCATGGGCTATAACAATTTTATTCACTATTGCTAGTACCTAGGAGCCACTGACATGTCCTTTAATACCTGAATACAAATAGAAGAATATCAATATGAGTAGATGAAGACATGGAAGAACCTTAAGTGCGTATTACTAAGAGGAAGATGCCAATCTAAGAAGACTTCATACTGTGTAATTTCAACAAATCATATTCAGGAAAAGGGAAAGCTACAGAGAGAGCAACGAGACCAGTGGTTGTCAGGACTTTGGAGAGAGGGAGGGATGAATAAATTGGAGCACTGATGATTTTCAAGACAGTAAAATTATTCTGTATGATACTGTAATTATGGATATGTATCTTTGTAGATTTTTCAAACCTATAAAGCTTACAACACCAAGCATGAACCTTAATGTAAACTGCGGGCTTTGGACAGTAGTGAGGCATCCAAGCTGGTTCACCGCCTGTAACGAATGCACCACTCGGGCGGGGGGTGTTGGCAGCGCGGGTCGCTGTGTCTGGGGGAAGGGCATCCAGGCATTCTGTGCCTTCCGACCCAATTTTGCTGTGAACCTAAAACTGCTCAAAAAATAAAGTCTACTAATTTTTTAAAACCTCAGTGGACCGACACTGTGAAGACAGGCGGCAGGTATTAGAGGGAGGTGCATTTTTCCTTGTTCACCTTTTCAGCCCTTGAATTTTGCATCATGACAATATGTTACCTATTTCAGTGAGTAATTCTTACGATAAAAAAAAACTAAAAATTAAATATCTACATAAGAAATATTTGTTTGAAGTTTACAAGCACCAATAATTAAATATTACTGAGTTGCATATCCTATAGGGAAACCTGTAGAAAACAAAGCTGGTAACGCTGCAGCGTTCAATCGTTTCACCCGAGTTACCAGGTGGGGAGCAGAGACAGGCTCGCGCAGCACCAGCCCGAGCCTCGCAGCAGCGAGCCCTGCCAAGCACTTGCGTCCGACTAGGACGTCCCCTCTCTCTCCCCGTGCCATTTTCTGCTCATTCTTACTGAAAAGCACAAAGAGCAGGGTTTCCGCAGGATGTTCTAATCTGTCGCAAAGGCACTAGTCAGCACAACAGATTGTTCAAAATTAATAAACCTTGAACCAGCAATATGGTTTGGATACCTTTACCACTAAGAAATTTTCATTGAGCTTTATACCTGACCTCTGGCCTCTGCACCATGGTCAAGCCATGTTATTCAGCCAGGTGAGAGGGTTAAAGGCAAGGCCGTAACCCTCCTGCCTCCCAACAGCCCGGCCCAGGGCGCACTCCTGGCACTGGGAGGTTTCTTAGTTTAAGTCTCAGAAAGAAATGGATAGGAGAAGTAAAGGCGAAGGCTCGCAGCGATAGATGATATTTATTGAGAAGAAAGCGTGAGGCAATGTTCTAAGCACTGCTCAAGCATTCACGCATTCAACCCACACGACCCATGGGTGCAGCGATTGTTTTCACCTGATGGATGAGGAAAGGGAAAGGCCGAGATGAGTAACTTGCCAGTCGCCGAGAGACGGAGTCGGTCTGTGCACTCCTGCCAAACGTGCCCACGCGTATGGAACGCATCTGCCCACACTTCCCCGCCGATTTAGGCTCGGTTAGGATTCAGACGCGGAGGCCACCGGCAGGACTTTGAAACTTGTTCTAGCCCGGTGGTTTGAGGTATTCTGGGGAAGAGGGGAAGCAGCTGAGGGTTTTATTCTACTCACAAGTCTGGCCTTCCCGGGTCCTGAGAGTCTGCAGGGAGGTCTGAGTGAGGAGCAGGGGCAGGACGTTAGGAGCCAAGCCGGGAATCTGAGGAACGAGCCCACAGCAGCCCTGGGACTAATGTGCTGCGGAGACCCAGGTCCGGCCTCAGAAGTCAGGGAAAAGTCTAGGAATCTAGGATATCCCCTAGGCAGGGATTCTCCGGGTGTGCTGTCCCAAGAATGTAAAATCTTAGACCTCCTGAATCAGAATCTCCTAGTGGGGCCCCAAAGCCTGTGTTTGGACACGTGGGAGAACCCATGCCCTAAGGGACCCGGTATGGGATCCATGTCCTCTTCCCCAGAGCAGCCTTGACAGTGATTCGCTGGGACCCTTGGGAGTATCCGAGCTCTCCTCATTCTGCGGGACACCCACCTGTGTCAGCAACACGTAAACAGAGAGGGGTTGGGGAGGCCATGACTTCCTATTTTTATCTAACTATTTTGAAAAAAACGGAGAAGGACGATTCCTCTTTTGGACATGCCAAAGGCAAACTAAATCATCAAGTTCCTTTTTGACGGGAATGAATTTCTGCAAGAAAAAAAATATCTTTCAAGCTTGAAGTGATTTATTCTACTCAAACCCAAGGCACCCGGCAGCCTGGGCCATTTCCAGCTATGGGGAAAGTTCAGCCAAGTCAAGCAGAGCACAATGCCTGCATGAGCGGGTGTGGCTGAACCTCTCCATGACACGGTTTGGAAACGCAGGACAGAAAATTTCACAGAACCTTCCCTTTCTCTTTCTATGTAGACAGCATGTTAAAACGCTGTGTAAGTGACTGTTCGAAGGGTCCGTTTCATCTGCTCGGAATACAAGCACCGGCAGATCCTGCCTGCTGCTCTGTAATAAAGGAAAGGGTCTCTATTATCCCTCTTCCGAAGAGGATCGTGTTCTTCATACGCCCTCTTGTGACAACTGAGAGGTAATGCAACCACAGAAGGCCTTGGTCTGGGTTCTGACATTGAAGCCACGTTTAGGGAATTCGCAGTCTAAGAATTTGATTTAGGTAGCTTGTCTTTTCATAAATTAGTTTGCATTGTGTCTTGTGGAAATGTACAGAGCTTTTCTTCCTAAGAGGACTGTGATGGTACGTCCCAGCTAAAGCTGTTTGCAAGGAAAGGCAAATAAATCATGAGCTTTTTAAAGAAGTTACAACAGTTAAGGAGGCTGCAAGCTCAGAGGATGCCTTGTGGTGCTGCTCGTAGCTGCGTTTACAAGGGCAAAGAGACGAAGGAGAGGGAGTTAAAATCGTTTGTAGGACTATGTTCATCAGTTAAGCCAAAAACAAACTATAAAAGGATAGCTATGCAGGTACTGTCTCTGTTTTGACACTACACATGTTTAGTGCATGCCCTGCACAGCACCCTGGACAAACCTCTCTTACTGTCGTCCGGTTCTGAAGTCCAGCATCCTCCACATGGCTCTGCTGCCTTGAGCCCGGAGGAGGTGATGACCTTCTCCAGCTCCCCCAGAGGGAGAGGCACTGCCTTCCCCGAGTCTTCACCTGAAATGCACTTCCCTGCTCCATTAACTTCTGAGAATGTAAAGCCTTCCCTACTGATGCATGTAAGTTTAGCGGTGCTACATTCCTGCTGGCTTCTCTTCTGGCTTAGGAACAAAGACTGCCCGAGATTATAAACTCCCAAAGGAAAGAAGCAAGATCTAGCACACTGTGCAGTGTCTAGCTAATCACCTCTACAAGTAGGTATTAATGAAAGTTGGATAACGGGAAAATTTAATGCATTATTCAGGTTTTCTAATTGTCTAGAAATAAAATGGTTTGTCAGACGCTAGACAAAACTTTCCAGAACCAGGAAAGGTGGGGAAGAGTGCAGGATTAGGAAACAGGGGATTTAGGGCGGGGCTGCTGGACCCTCACACTCCCGGCGATGGGAATGGGACGGTCCCTTGCGGGGCTGCCCTGCACGTGGTGGGCGCACAGCACTGTTCCACCAGGAACGGTTCACCCTCAGCAGCACATACCCTACGGGGACAACCAAAAGTACCTCCAGGTGTGGCCAAATGTCCCCTGGAGGCAGCAGCACCCCCCACACACACAAGAACCCTGCTTTCTGGGTGGTGGCAAAGTTGTTAAACATCACAATGGGTGACTGAAGATGAGACAGAAGGCACCTGACCCCAGGGTGCTGTGAGGTGAAGCAGAGACAGGAGCTTTGGGGTAAGTGACAACAGGGGCTCGGATTAAGCAACGTGACTTTAAGTCTCTTTCTCTTTCCTCTGCTCAGTTTTTACATATGTAAAAATAATAACAATAATAATATAACAGTAGTTACAACACTGATAATAAGGTTGTTCAGAGATTAAACGAAATAATGTGAAGGACCTGGTATATTGCCAAGTAAATGACAATCTCAGTAGATATCAGTGTGCTTTCCTCATCCCCAGAGGTCTGTAGAAATAAAATACAGCTTCCTTGGGAGAGTTCAGAGGAGCCCAGGGAGGCTGGCCTGGTTGTGGTGGAAAGAGCCCTGTGCTGGGGACCCGAGGGAATGAATGACGTCCCCCGTGCTTCCTTCTGGAGAAGTGTGTCTGCGCCGGGGGCTGCTCCAGCTCTCCAGATAAACAACCATCCGGGGCAGCAAGGCGTACAAGATCGTTCCAGACGTAGTGATATTTATAGTCCTTAAACGTCCACTTTGGTCTCTATTTTTCCATCGGAAAAGTGCAAAATCATCTTTGTAACATGTGGCGTAAAAGGATTTTTGCGATGTTATTTGTGTCTGATAAAGGGCCCTTCTTGAAATTAATAAACCAGGGTTTTCAGATGACTCCTGAAAGGTTTCACAGAAAATGTAAAGAACTCCATAGAAATATCTTCATTCCCCTTACTGTTTCTTACAGCTTTAATTAAATCATTCATTTGTATTTTATATAAATTGCCTAAAAATAAAAAATGTTAAAAGCTATTTTAAATTCCTACACATTAACAACCATGGCACTCGTAATTTATTCTTGACCTTTCATCCCATTAAAAGTAAATTCTCTTTTCCCCTGAATCCCTGCAACCTAATCTGCTCACATTTCCAATTTCCTCCTTCCTCTCCACCGTTCAGAAGCCCTCGTTGGAAAACAGGCAGCCTGGGAGAGGACTGAAGCATCCCATCTTCCAAACTTCACCCATGTCGTTACCACTGCCACAAAGTATTCTAGATTGAGTGATAGAAAATCAACAATATTAGACTTATTTTAGTTCAGTTTAAACTAAGGTTCTCCCTGTTTCTCTCTCGTAAAATTCTGCTCACCCAGCTCAGGGAGTTCTCCACAGTCGTCCCTGCCCGGACAGCACCTGCCCCTCCTGAAGAGACCTGCTTTGGGGCAGCACGGCTGCCGTTCCCTCACTCGTCACCGTTGGAGCTGTTCACTTCGGAGGCAGCAGCAATTGCGGAATTCATCCGGCAGAGCTGGGTTTGACTCTGGACTCGCCAAGTACCTGTTTGGCCTCCCTAAGTCTCAATCCCTACACTTAGAAAACAGTTGTTTTCAGTATTGAGATAATAGATTCAATATTTTACATAGTGTCTAATTACATTAAGTGCTCACTAAATAGTCATTTTTAAAAATGACTGGCAGGTGCATCGATGAATCCCTAAGGCCACGTCTTAGTCATTGCAGCTCCCCCAGCTCCTAGCACACCGAAGGTGTTCAACAAGTAACAGTAACAATGATACAACAACTTACCTTATTGGGCACTCACTCTACCTCGCACTATGCTAAGTATTTTCCTCGCATCATCTTCTATAGTCCTCGCAACAATCTTATGAGGTAGATGCTACTAGTAACACCATCTCAGAGATGAAGAATTTGAGGCAAAAAGTAATTAAATAAATGGAAATGGACACACACGAGGAGGAGCCAGGGCGGGAGGCAAAGTCACCTGGCTTCAGAGTCTGAAGTCTGCTGGGTATCTCCCCAGTAACACCCTCGAGGTACCGAAAAGCCCTCAAAGACTTTTCCAACTTTAAAGAGTCCGTGATTCACATATGATATTCTTTGAGCATTGATTGTTATTTGTACTCAACTATTCAATTGTTCCATTTGTTTTTGTCCCGTTAACTGTGTGATATTTCATTTGGGTTGTAAGTATTTAGAGACTTTGTCAACACACCCGGGCAGTACTAAATCATGGTTAAAAGTATGAGTTCAGTTCATCCCCATAATTTATCTCCAGGGCACAGGGTGCTCCGTGAGGCACTCGGCACATCTATGTGAACACCACCCAGCCCTTAGCTAAAGGTCTGACAGCTGTATCATAGGAAAGGACCACACTCTGCATCTTACAGGTGGCGCCACAGAAGACTCAAACACAACTGAACGTTGAGACTCATGTCAACAAGGATCACATGGAGGCCCCTATGTGCCAGCCGGCCCTGTGCGAGGGGCTCTGGGAATCAAACAGGACACGACATGCCCCTGGACTGCCAGGAACTTGCAGTCCTATGAAGACAGAAGAAGCACGTTTGCACTCAGGTGATAATGCCAATCAGCACCTCCCTTCCTTCAACTAGTACAGGGTAAGAATCAGCTACCCACCCAACCTGTGCTGGAAGCTGAGACAAGGGCAGATATAGGGCCGTGCCCCGGGAACTGTGTAATTTGGGAGAATACACAACAGGTTGTGTGGGAGGGATAAAAAATAACATCACAGTTTAGAGAGTCCACTGAGGACTGGAGTGACTGGAGAAGGAGGAGGCCTCTTAAGTGAGTTTGATTCCAACAAAGGACGGTGAACGGAAACGCGGCGATCAGCACCAGCGCATACCATGGCGTTGTCAATCTCACGTTGTGGTACAAGACGTCCAGTAAAAAATGGTTACGCTTCCCAAATATGCGTTTACATTACACACCTTAACTGTGTTTTAAGCTTAGTATTCTCATTTCATTGACTGAAAGCAATAAAGCCAGGGTAACCTCAAATTTAAAAAGGTTTCTCGCAAAGACGCTTACAGAACTTCATTAAAAAACCAAAGTCTTGAATTACAGTTAAAATTGAGGTGGTTTTCGTTCTACTCAAAACCTCAATGTTCAGACCGTAACATCTGAGACTTTTCAGTCCCAGGCAGTGGGAAGCTGGTTACAGAGCGCAGTTCCCCGGATGAAGGGGACCACTGGTGGCAGCTGCCGAAGGGCAACCGCTGCCTGTGACCTTGAAGACCGTTCAGTAAGCAATCCAAAGAAAACACGTTCTGAATTCTAAGTCAATCAGATGGAAGACCTGGGCAGGTCGCACTGGATTTTTTCCCTATTTCCTTTAATACTGGTGGATAGTGTAAGGAGCGCAGCTGTAATTTTTTCCCATATGATGGTGTAGAACAGGTTCCCACACTGTAATCCACATGGTATCAGGGATTATCTTTTAATCTGCAAACTAAACAAGATGAAATTATGTCAGCACAAGTCTCTGTAGACAAGATATATCAAAAAGATAAATTGTACAATGTATACTTGCATCCCTTTGCATTTTAATCTTGTTATGTTCTTTGCATTTCTAAATATATTTGCATTTTTAAGTACTGAATTCATTTTTAATTCAGGGATCCAATGATACGATATAATTAGAAATGGACGGACATGGGACAGTTTCTTATCCTTTCTCTGCCAGACCTGCAATCAAAGACTTCTTTCCTTCCCATGACACCCAATCACCCCAAAGTCCAGGACCATAAAACTAAGGTTTAGCCAATTACTGACATGGTACCTCTCACTACTGTTGAAATGATTTGTTCCCAGCGACCTGGGTGGATGACACCTCTGCCCTGGGGACACCTCCACCTTGGGGACACCTCCGCCCTGGTGACACCTCCTTGCAGGAGGCAGGATGTGGCTTGCTTACGTCAACAGGTGCAGAAGCTTTAAATCTGCCAGCACAGCCTGTTGTGCTTTTGTTCTGTCATGAGAACACTGAGCCCCAGATCTGGGCTGCTCCTCCAGCCTGGTTTCATCGATCAGAAGATACAAGGAGTGGAATAGTGGGTCAGCAGGCCGATAACCACCTCACAGTTTTTATGTAGTGAGAGAGAAATGAATGCATATTTTGTGGACCACTTAAAGGCCTGAGATTGTTACACAGCAAAGCTGACTGATAGAATCAGCAATCGTTATTCTATGATACTGTTGTACTATGGGTATGCTTTCTAACGACTGGCCCTAATGCTGTACTCTTATCCTTCTAGCTGCCCCATGTGTGAGGGTAAGAAGTGGGACAAAGCCTGAAAAAGAAGCTAATTCAAGAATGTGTGGTCAGCAAAATGGCAGCAATTCCTAGCAGCTGCACCCCTCCGGGAAACATCGCTTGCAACAACAGTGCGTGAAGAGCTCTTCACCGAGCGAAGGGTCCAGACGAGGGGCATTATGGCACTTGAGTACAACGCAGAAATAAGAAAAGAAACATTGAAGGGGTAGGAAAGAGATTCACATCGCCCTCCAAGCCCTCCGCCAAGCCTGGGCAGCCCAGCAGGAAGAGGTGTGTCTGGCCCATGGGAGAAGGAGAGCGAAGTGAGCACCTGACTTGACCGCAGACCCCAGCACTGGCCTGCATCAGCACCAGGTGGCTCCCACAGCCTTCAGTGGCTCCCAGTGGGCTCCTGCAAACCCAGGCCCTGGCTCCCCTCAGCACCTGCTCACTCCAGTGACCCCAGAAAGCTCTTGTGGCCCAAGGCAACTCCCATGTTGCCAGGCTCCCCGTGAGCTCCTGCTACCCTAGGCCCCCAGCTCGTCCTGGTGTCTGCTGGGCCCAGCCGCCACAAACAGTTTTTGCAGCCTCAGGCAGCTTCCGTGGCACCAGGCACCTGACAGGCTCCCAGAGACTCAGGGCGCTGGCCCACTCCAGCTTCTAGCCAGCTCCCACAAACCCAGTGGCACCAACGAAGCCAGACTCCCGACCTGCCCAGGCATTGGGTGCCTACCAGGACGCCAGTCTCCCAGGGGACTCCAGCAAACCAGGGTCCCAGACCACCACCATGCTGGCCAGCTCCCATGGCACCAGAGTCCCAGTGGGTTCCTGAGAACCCAAAATGAAAAAGAGTAAAGAAATACTCATGAATTATAGGATAACACTGAAAGAAAAAAAAATCTACATATTATTAAAGTTTCAGAAGGAGAAGAGAGGGAGAAAGATGGAAAGCTTATTTAAAGATGTGATGGTTTGGAGAGATTTGGGTATCCAAATGCATGAAGGTAATTGGTCACCCCAAAATTTTAACCCAAAATGATCTTTTCCAAGACACATTATAGTAAAACTGTCTAAAATAAAAGAAAAAGAGAGAGAGAATTTTAACTCAGCAAGAGAAAAAAAAATTCAGTAAGGCATTTATTTCCATAAGGTTATCAATGGATTTCTCCAGAACTCTTGCAGGCCAGGAGAGAGTGGGACAGTATATTTAAAGTGTTGATAGCAAAAAAAAAAGTATGCAAAGAATATTTAACCCTATGAAGTTGTCTTTCAGAAATGAAACAAGTAAATGCTAGGGGAGTTTGTCACCACTACACCAGCATTTACAAGAAATTCTGAGATTTCTTCAAGTTGAAATGAATGGACACTAATTACTAACATGAAAAAATATCAAAATATAAACCATAGCAGTAAAGCTGAATATATAATCAAATTCAGATTAGTCTAATACTACAATATGGAGGTGTTATAATCACTTAACTCTAGTACAAAGGTTAATGGACTAAATTATTAAAAATAACATAGTACAATAATTTGTCAATGGTTATACACTATAAAAAAGAGATAAATCACAGTGTCAAAAACACAAATTTATGGGGAGGAGCATGAAAGTAGAGGGTTTTTTTAAATTTTTCAATTACAGTTGATATACCATATTATGTTTATTAGTTTCAGGTGTAAAACATAGTGACTAGACATATATATAATTTACAATGCGATCACCCCAATAAGTCTAGTACTCATCCGATACCACACATCGTTATTGAAACTTTGTTGTATGCAAAGTTAATTTGTTGTCAGCTTAAAAGAGACTATTATATCTGTAAGATATTTTATGTAAGCCTCATGATAACCACACAGCAAGCACTGATAGTAGATACACAAAATAGAAAGAGAAAGGAGCCAAGCTATATCACTATTTTAAAAAATCATCAATTCACAAAGAAAGACAAAATACAGGAAGGAAGAAGCAAGAGAACTATAAGACAGGCAGAGAAGAATAAGATGGCATTAGTAAGTCCTTATCTATCCATAATTACTCTAAATGTAAATAGATTAAATTATTTGACCAAAAGTCATAGCGTATCTGAGCAGCTTAACAATCAAGATCCATCTAGTTAATCAGCACAGCCATCATCTCACATACTTTTTCTGTAAGAACTTTTATGTTCTACTCTCTCAGCAAATTTTAATTACGCAACAGAGTGTTATCAACTATAGTCACCATGTTATACAATACTAGGTCTTCATACTTTGCTCGTCTTACAGCTGAAATATGTGCTCTTTTATCAACATCTCTCTACTTCCCCTACCCCACCCTCACCCCCAGTCCCTGGCAACAAATTCTCTACTCTGTTTCCGTGTGTTTTTTTTAATTCCTCCTGTGAGGGATATCATGCAGTGTTTGTCTTTCTCTGGCTGATTTGCTTCCATTTGCATAATGCCCTCGGGGTCTATCAGTGTTGACCAACACAAGTCGTGATTACGTCTTGGAGATCTGAATAATACTGCGATTAGTAGGGGCGCACCGGTGCATCTTCCACATCCTGTTTTCGTTGTCGTCATTGTTTCCTTTGGATAGATGCCCGGAAGTGGGATTTCCAAGTCATACGATAGTTCCAGGTTTAATATCTGAGGAAACCCCAGGCTGCTTTCCACAGGGGCTGCACCGTCTGCATTCCCACCAGCAGAGCACAAGGGCGCCCTTTTCTCCGCATCCTGGCCAACACTGCATACCTGTCTTTTGATGATAGTCAACCAATGCTCTTTAAAACAAAAGTTTTGGTAACCAATAAAGGGTATTCAAAAAGGAGAGTTGGGATACAGCTACATGTCGAAGAAACACCAAATATGACTAAAGACAAGGAGTATTCTGGTTGCCTACAACAATTAACCTGGTTCATTTGGAAGGGGCAGACCAGACAGGCCACTGCTGAATAACCCTCTTGCTTAAGAACATCCAGTTCCCTTTATTCTAATTACACTCAACAGGAATTTTTTTCAAAATAGAAGGATCTATATTAAAATGTGTTTTGTTCTTGTTTTTGTTTCTCCTATTGTTATACAGGATCTTTTTAAAAATTGAACATAGGTGGGGGAGGAGCGGGGGAAGACAACTGTACTTGAACAACAATTTGCAAAAAAATAAAAATTTTAAAATTTAAAAAATCCAACATAGGGAGAGTGGAAGTCCTCTTATTTATAATCCTACCTCCAGCTGTAAATATTGTTAACAATTTAGTGTAAAACTTACAGACAGATTTTCTAAACTATTCTAAATATATAGCTTTTTTTAACATACATTGTTCGGTAACTTACCAAATAACTTGCTGATTTCTAAATTTATTTCAAAAGCCAGCTTACTCTTATGAAGACAAAACAATGAACAGCCAATATGGATATTTTGAATCTCTTACAGCTCCAGCTCCTTTTCTTGGTGTAAATGAATATGTTTACATTGTGACTTAGAAAATAAAATTCAAGCTCTAGGGTATGATCACCCCAGAGGGAACAATACAAATCAGAGCCTCATGACCCACCCCACCCCCCCACATCTGATGATAAAATAATAAAATCAAATTTTCAAAATCCACAGTGCTAAGAACCAAGTCCCACTTTGGAAACTGATTTTCAGAGGATAATAGGGGAATTCTGAGCTGTAGGAATTCAAATTAGGGAGCCTGTTAATGACTGAAGACTTCCTTCCCACCAAAAGCACACAGAAGAGGGAGGGCAAAAATCATGATGATTTATTTGAAGCTCCTGCAAAAGCGGATATCTTAGTCCTAAATAGTCTGAGCAGCTCTGTTATTTATATCACAGTAAAGAAGTGACCATTTTCATACTGACAATATAAGGTGCTTCTCTCTCCCCATACCTGTGAGAATCTCATTTTCACAAACCTTCAGTTCTGTAGAGAGGTTTTAGTTTACTGATTGTTTTGTACTTTAAATAGTACCTGAAGTGCTTTTCATCCTAAAAGAAAAGAGAGTAGCTATCTATTTAGGCTTGCTTTAATCAGTGTTAAAACATTTAAATGTCAAATTATTCGTATGATATTTTTA
This sequence comes from Anoura caudifer, assembly GCA_004027475.1. Lineage (NCBI taxonomy): Eukaryota > Metazoa > Chordata > Mammalia > Chiroptera > Phyllostomidae > Anoura > Anoura caudifer. The sequence goes on along the minus strand of PVKU01000664.1, from coordinate 182,776 downwards.
AATAATTTTTCCAAATTTATGGCCTTCCAAAATTGTTTTGAGTGTGTAATATGATGGGTAAGAAAATGAGTTATGGATTTGGAATGACTGCTAAACCCCAGTCCTGCCAATTAATATGAACTGTCAATGTGAGAAATGTCCAACCGGTAAGAACTTTTGCGAGTTTTTTTTTTTTTTTTTTTTTTTTTTGAGCCAAACTGACAACAATTGGTGGGAAGCAAAAGCTTATAGGAATAAGAAAATGCTCCAGAGAAATGGCAGTTTTGCACCCTCTTTTATACATTACAATCAAAAGATTGTGTAAGGGGGCTCCCTGAAATCCATCGGCGGTAGAACAGGGAGGCGTCAGAGAGCAAAGGGCGGGGCAACCTCTGGGATCCAATAAAAAGTAAAGTGATAGGCACAAACTTCTTCTTTTAAAAAAATTTTTTTTATTTATCTTTAGAGGGGAAGGGAAGGAGAGAGGGTGAGAAATATCAATGTGTGGTTGCCTCTCATGCATCCTTTACCGGGATGCTGGCCTGCAACCCAGGCATGTGCCCTGAGTGGGAATCGAACCACGATCTCCTTGCTCATCTGCCTGCACTCAATCCACTGAGCTACACCAGCCAGGGGAAGCACAAACTTCTTTTACACAAACTTCTTTTGTACAGGATAGTAACAGTCAACAATTAACATGATAACAGCAACAATGAGGGGTCTGTGGTATCTCTCAGGCGGTGCATTGCTTTGAAGGGTCTGGAAAAGGGAAATTTGACCTTCCAAAGGTATGTTATCGCAGACACAAAATAAACAATAGACAGGCCCAGTTGAGATAGACTGACTTTTGTCACGAAAGATGCTAGAGTAAGACTGGAACGCCTGCCATGATCTGCTTTTAGTAGCAAAATCTTAATTTCAGACTATCCTCTGTGGTTACTTTAGGTATCTGATTTTCCAAGGCCACCCTGAACTTGTCAAGTTTAGTATGTGGCCCCTTTTCATCCACAAAACAATTAACTTATGCTTCTTGTACCAAGGGTGTTTGGTTTTTGTTTTTTTTTTTTTTTAAACTTGTTAGATGGACATAAAATAGTACAAATTCCAAAAAATTTTCACAAGGATTAAGTGACATATTGTTTACAAAAGTGCTTAGAATAATGCCTAATACAATAGGCTACAGATTCGTCAGTCTTGTGGAACTTGTTTACCAATTGTGTAAAAAGTAACATACTCCATCTATGGGCAGAATGCAAACACAGAGTTGAATACTCAGTAAATTCTGCTGAGTGAATGTTAAGGCAACAGCGACGTGGGCAAATGAATGAAACGTTACACGGAGCGCTGAGCTGGTGTTTCCCCACCTCCCCAGGCAAGGTTAGAGCGCCCTCCTCAGGATTCCCTCAGCATTTCAGACGTGCCTTGGTCGGAGCACTTTCAAACCTGGAGCGCTGGGGGCAAGGACTACTTACTGCTTGTCTTCAGGTCCGTGACCTCAGAGCCTGTCAGTGTTTGAGGCTTAATAATCTCTCAGTAAATGACTGAATTCCAATTGCTTAAACAAAGGTTAAGACACACCCGTAACTGAGCATTTGTTGGAAAAAATCCCCTGGCCAAACTTTGTTTCTGGGTGGAGGTGGGGATGGCTCTGAGGGATGCAAAAATGGATAAATTTAAAATAAGGGAGTTTTGTGACCTGTGGCCTCAGCCCTTCATTCAACAGTCATTTAATATGCGCCTACTGTATGAAAGGCATTGTCCAGGATACAAAAATAAAACAAAATAACATTGGCCTGTCCCAACAGAACATTTGAGTAGAAAAATAGACTTTACATAAATCACTAAAAATAGCTTATAATAAATCCTGTACAATAAAGTTCCTTTTATTTATTTTTTACATATTAAAATACCTAACATTTATTATGCATGAACTTTCTTTTATACCTCTTTTTAATTTTTTTTAATTAAATGTATTGTGGTGACTTTGGTTTCTTTTTAAAAGGACAGATTTCCACCCAGTGTGATGAGGTTGTGCATTCTAAGAAGAGAGGTGTTTAGGCTGGTTGTTAAAGACAGGTAAGAGCTGCGTGGTGGAGGTGGTGGAGGTGGTGGATAAGGCAGAAGATGGAGAAAGGACATCCCAAAAGAAACAACAGGAGCAAAACTGCAGGAAGAAGGGAATGAAGATACGTTTAGAAAAGTCCTAGCTTCTTAATTCTTCTACTTGTAACGTTTGTTGATTGGATGAGGTATAAAAGCCACCTTAGGGGTTTCCCATTGAGGAACCCGAGTACTACCCTGGACTGCATCCAGCGAGTTCAGGTAAACGTGGCCTGTGTATAGAATAGTTTGGAAGGGAGGATGGAAGCTAGTGTGAATGCTCAAGTTGAGAAAATTAGTGCCAGAGCAAGAAATTAAAAGGAAGAGAAAGAGAGATGGGAATCATCTGTGAGGTCAAATGACTAACAGTTGGCAGCTGACCGGATGTGAGAGGCCGGCAAAGAGGCCTTCTGTCATTCCTCAGCCTTCAGCCCAAAGATGAAGTGTCCCTTTCCTGTGACTCACACATTACTGGAAGCTTTTGAGTTCCTGGAATTTTTGATGAAATTCCTGTCTCTCAACAATAAATTTTTAAACCACAATTTTGTTCCTGTTGTAGTATCTGCATGACAGTTCTTGGAGCAGAGACTTTCTTTCCAACTGCTCGTGTGAATGAGACCCAATGTGACCCGTTTGACTAATGGGTCTCCATGTCTATTACCTCACTACAATCTGTTGCCAATGGTTTAGTCCTAGACAGCAATGGTTGGATGAGTGATTTTTCTGATAAATAAGAAAACTTCTGGGTATATTCACACTAGTAAAAGGCCATATCTGCCACCTCATCATGCTGATGACAGGTGTCCAGTGCTCAATTTGCAAGTCATCTGCTCACTGCAGCCCCAGGGAGTGGATTCTGATGAAGAGCAATTGAGAGGATCACTTAGAGATGCACACAGCATTCAGCCATGTCTTAGCCTTCTCTCTCCAGCTCTTCTTTTCAATATCCAAATACGTGTTTAAAAATCCCCACCTAGATAAGCCACAGGCACCTCAGGTTCTCAAATTCAGCATGTCCAGAATATAATTCATGATCTTTTACCTAAAACCCACTTATTTTCTTGTATCCCTTGACACCTAAGTCTCAGAGTTATGCTTGTCTCCTCCTCTCCTCCTCCCTCCTTTTCTACATACCAGATGAAGTCCCCTGCTTAGTAAACTTCAAATCTGCACCCTCCTCTTTAGCCCTGTTTTGCCTGTGACTTCTGCAGTAGCTGTGAACAAGTCTCTTGCCCTCCAGTCTGTCTCCTTGAATTCATTCATTATATTACGACCAGAGTTATTTCTCAAAAATGGACATTTGAAAGTGTAAGATTTTGCTTGAAACTTGTCAACAGCTTCTAATTAAAAGAAAAAAGAAAAAAAAAAAAAAAAAGAAAAAGCCCAAACTCAACGGTACTCTTTTGTTGCATTACTTAGGACATAGCATTGTGACTGGGAGCTCCTTTATTTAAATCCTCTTAACATATTAAAAGCTTCTCAATGTTTGTGGGATCAAAAAAATGGAATAGGACTTTATATGCTTTTTTAAGATTTTATTTTTAGAGAGAAGGGAAGGAAAGGAGAAAGAGAGAGAAACATCAATGAGTGGTAGCCTCTTACGCACCCCCTACTGGGGACCTGGCCCACAACCCAGGCATGTGCCCTGACTGGGAATCAAACTGGCAACCCTTTGGTTCGCAGGCCTGTGCTCAATCTGAGCTACACCAGCCAGGACATACTGTGTATACTTTTATGATATTATTTAATTCTCACATAAACCCTGTCATATAAATATTATTCTTCCTAGTGCATAAAGGAAGAAAGTAATATGCAAAGAGGATATTTAACCTGATAAAGTAACATAGAGAATAAATGACAGAGACCAGGCTGAAGAAAAAGTCTATCTAACCCCAAAATACCACACAGCTCACCATGCCCCCTTATTGCCCTTTATTTGTATCCGTTGTCTTCTTATTTTTGTAGCTGCCCTAGGTAAGCCTAAGACACACCTTTCCTTGCTATTTCTGTGTGTGCATCATTGGATTATGAGCTCTTGAAATTCAAAATCCTTATTTACTTCTGCAACCCCAGTAGCTGGCATAATATTTTTATAATGCCTTTAGTTGGTTCTTGATAAAGGATTTATTAAATTAAATTAAATCATGCCATGCTGAAGGTGATTTTGTTATTTTAGAAAATAATGAAACTTAAAATGATAACAAAACATAAAGTATTTTTTAAAGTACCATTTACGGATCACTATCTGTGAAATAAATAGTACAGAAATATAAAATATTTACTGTATGTATTTACCATTTGTAGCTCATGAATTTTAACTACTAATGGAGACACTGTGTCTCTAAAAGCTTGGTATAAGTAATGGCCCAGTGTTCTCAGGGAAAACTTTTCCAGTTCTATTATTAATAGGATTTCACTTTGCTTAGATTCAGATTGTCCTTGGCCAATGTCATTATTCAGTCTTTCATCTTGAATTCTCTAAACAGAAAAATTTCTTTGCAATCATAACCCCTACCAATAATGAAAACTTCTAGGTCAGGTGAAGGGGCAAGTTCTAAGGGAAGGGATCTCCTAGGAGACCTCCAACTTTTGTTGAGTTCCTTAACTCTATATTGATCATATATATCTGTTGTGGTGAATTCTAAAAGCCACATTTTCAGGATAAAAATCCAGAGGAAAGAAAACTAAATAGAGAAGGTATCTTCATAGAAACAGAGTCATCTGAGAAAAGCATGGAGAAATTTGAAGCATGTAGCCTGGTGATAAGATTTAGGAAAACTATTTGCAAATATTTCTGCTTTCACATACTGTATGGTGTGCGTATAATACATAGAATTACCCATCTTGGGCTGTTTTCCTAGAAATTGGCCCCTTTCCTTCCTGTTTTCCACACGACAGCAGTGGGAATGATCATGTTTCCTCTGTAACACTGTCAGCAAACACAGATTGGTTCGGGGGTGGATCTTGGTCCAGCGAGAGCCAGCACAGAATTCTCCAGGAAGCAGGAACAGAGAGAGAGAGAGAGAAGCACAGGTTACAGCGCAGATGAGAGACACGAGGAGTAATATTCTCAATCTCTGATTCCCGACCAGTTCTGAAGCTTAATGCATTTCTGTTTGTCTGTCCTCGGATCCCACAGGAAAATGCTGCATCCTTCTTATTGTCCACTCCCCCACCCCCCGCTTAGGCTCATTAAGATTTGATTTGGGTTATTTACAAATAAAAACATCCACATTAATACATGGCAACAATTCTTCCTATTTCCCCAGGGAGATTACACAAGAACCAATGCATTGAAGTTATTTTTAAAAAGCAGATATCAGTGTGAATACGTGGAAGAATTTTCTCGTAGTCTGAGAACCCGTGAGTGTGTTGCTGAATGAACTTTCTGTCTCTGGAAACATGGAAGAAGAGGCTGGATCTTCATCTGGTCCAGACGCAGTAGAGAAGATTTCTGACTCCCAGGAAACTGGATGAGGTAACCTGTGAGGCTCTTTCCAGTTGTGATACTTTATGTGATTTTATGGGGATACATCATCAGTCATCTTCAGGTCCGCTGGTGCCCACCACAAATATGAAACTATGTTCTAGCACCGGCTACTTTCCCAATGTCCCCACCCCCATCTTCAGTAGCTGAGCTCGAACACTCTAAAAAAATGGCATTTGGTGGAATGGGATGTAGTCATTATAAATGTCAGGCAATTATAAATGTCAGTTGTGGGAACTAGAAAGAAATTGCTAACCTGATACTAGGAGACAAGTCTTACAGGGGACAATACAGAAGTAAGGCGAGAAAGGGGCTGGAGCGTGAAAGAAAAGGGTGGAAGAATTGCAAACTGGAGGGAGGTGCAACAGTCCGCCAGCTGTATTACAGCATTCCCAAGACACCCAGCACCTAGGCGGTGGTGGGCTCATCAGGGTTGCTCAGTGAAGTCACTAAGCAGCCCTGGCTGGGTCGCTCAGTGAATTGGAGTGTTGTATCAAGCACCAAAAAGGTTGCATGTTTGATCCTCGGCCGGGGGACATGTGGGAAGCAACCAATCCATGACACATGCTCTCTCCCTTCCTCTCTCTCTCATCCATAAACATATCCTGTGGTGAGGATAAATAAATAAAGTCACTAATTAAATGGATGGATGGATAAGTGAATAAAGAGATGAAGCAGTCAAGAAATTTGGGCAAGAAAATATGAGAGAAAGCCTGAGTATAGAAACCAGAGTTAATTTACAGAGAGCTCTGTAGACTCAGCCGAAAAATTACCTCTTTAAGGCTAAATTGTGTGCATTGGGTCTAATTTGCAATTTCAAGACTCCATTTGCTTGGTTTCAGAAGTAATTGCTAAGTTTGACCACTAACACAGAGACCTCTCTACCTTTCCAAATTCCAGACGTATAAACCAAAGTACTCCCATCTCAGTCACAAACAGCTCCTTCATAACCACAGCTCAGACTTGCTCCCTCAAAGCGTTAGACTCAAGTTAACCAATGTTCCTTCTCTACCCTTCAGTCTGACGCAAATTTGAAGTGGGGGAGTAATCGCTGAACAAAACAAGAGGTTTGAAAACAATTTTGATGGTTGGAAATAAATTAAGGTGCTTAAAATGCCCATTAAAGTCAGTGAAGAGCTTGAGTCATGCTGGCAACAATATAGAAATCAGGCACTTTGGAATCTGAAAACTCTTGAGTTACATAAATGGCCTGAGAGTGCCGGGGAGAGAAGCCTCCGAGTGCCTGTTCACACCCCTCACCAGCGCTCCGGGGCTCTGAGGAGGGACGGCGAGCTGCTCTTTGCCAGCACCCTTTTCTCTCCACACGCTCAAGCTCTGTTCGAGGGGTTTCTTCCTCTCTTCCACTTCTTCAGTTTCTTCTCTCTACTTCCAAAATGCTATCTTTCCCAAATGTGTCCGGTTTTTTGCCTGGAAACATTGGCACTCTGAGTTTCATTTTGCCTTGGGCACCGAGCCTGGAAGGCCAAGGTGAGCAGGGCAGAGCACTCCCTTTAACCACGGAGAGGTGCATGTCACTATAACGCTCCTGGAGGCCAAGTTTTCCACATGTTAAGTTAGCTTCTTTCTTCCTTAATATGTTTTATAGTAATCTATCATGTGGTTTTATTAAAGATTTTATTTATGTATGTATTTATTTTTAGGCAGAGGGGAAGGGAGGGAGAAAGAGAGGGAGAGAAACATCAATATGTGGTTGCCCCTCACACCCCATACTGGGAAACCTGGCCCACAACCCAGGCATGTTCCCTGACTGGGAATCGAACTGGCGACCCTTTGGTTCGTAGGCCAGCACTCAATCCATTAAGCCACACCAGCCAGGGTCATATGGTTTTAAAATACTCCAAGTCTTAGGCGAATCAGGCAAAATATTAGCTCCACTGTTGTGATGACATTGGTGGCGGTGGTGGGGGAGGGGGAGCAGGGGGTTGTGACTTTCTTTAATTTTGTTGGATCTGGTTCACAGGAGGAATGGCATCAAGATGTCATTTAAAAGGGGTAGGGGAAGCTGATATCTTTTGCTGTTGCCTTTGATTCTAGAAAGAGGCTGACTCACACACTCCAGGAGGGGGAACGGCCCTCAGAGCACTAACTGCACAGCACACACTGGTACCACCACCAACCAGCATGACTCACTGAAGAACCAATGTTTTTTATAGGCTCCTGATGCTGCTTATGTAAGTGTCTGTGTCTTAGGCCCAGATTAGCCCTGATTCTGATCCTATCTGTCTGGTAGCACATCATTTTTCTTTCATCCACTGTACCACATGGTAATTTATTGATTTATTAATCATAACCGGCATTGTCTCAAAATTAAAGTAAGAACTTTGTCATACATGGATGTCCAGATTATACCATGTCCTCTGACGCACACATGAGGTCCTGCGTCATAAGGTGAAACTCAGGAGTCACAACAACACATTCACTCAGAAATCTCAGTGGCTTCACACAAATTTATTCCTCGTTCAAGTCCAAGTGCTGACAGAGGTAGAAAGGAAGGGGTGCTCGTCTCCAGACCGTCATCCGGGGACTCAGGCTCCTTCCCACACAGCGCCCCACTCTTCCTGGGTGCTTTGGCTTTCCACTGTGTCTTGGCATCCAGCAGATTAAGACAGAAGGAGAAGAAAGAGATCATGGAGACTGCGCGTGGGGCTTTTATGGGCCAGGTTTGGAAGGAGTGTGCTTGCTTTCACCCACAAGCCAATTCCCACAGCCCAGTAAATGGTCTCACCTAACACAGTGGAGGCTGGGACACGCAGTAGCTGTGTGCCCAGAAGGAAAAGGAAGCAGGATTGGAGAAAACTAGCTAGCCTCCAGCACATCTAGTCACTGAAGAGAAATAATAATCCAATTTTTATTCAACATGTATTGATTACATACTCTGCACCAGTCCCTGTGCCAAGTACTTTAAATTGATTACTTCACTAATCCTTTGTAAAAAGCCCAGGAACTAAGTCTTATTATTATTACTATCTTATAAGTGAGGATTCTGAAGCTGAAGAGTTAAGCAATTGAACTCCCACCATTTTCAACGGCCCAGAACTGGGGTTGCAGCCCAGACAGGGCTTCAGAGTCATGTTGGAGTCCGCAGCCACCTGCTCCCCAGACCTCTTGGCAGAGTCCCGCACTTCAGCCCCAGGACCGTAGCGCCGCTCTCTTCCTAGGCCACCGCCTTCTAGCCGTGACTAATTTAGCTGAACTCCGACTAGTCCTTGTTTCACATCAAAAGGCAGTAAGAGCTTTCAGTACGAGCCACCCCTCTCTAAACCTGCTCAGAGTGGAGCTGAAGCTCAGTGGGTCCCATTCTGCTTCGTGGGGCAGGCACGAAAAATGCACAGCCCGTGATTTAATCTGGGGGGAGAAGTGCTTTTGGAGAAGGTTGGAAACCACAGGCATCACCCTCCCTGGATGCATCCTGTTTCCTACCTCCCGAGCCCCCTTCTTCGGAAAATACATACACCCTCTCCAGGCTAGCTACCAGAGATCAAAGTCCTCCCTCAGCCTGTTTTCTACATTCTCTCTCCCTCTCCTCCTCCCACTCCCAACACACACACACACACGCACACTCACAAAACCACAGACAGAAACAAATAACATAAATTCCATCAGGGGCTGGAGGGAAGGTCTGTAGTATTTTTTCACCCTCCAAATTTTCAAGGCCCAAATTACATACACATGGATTACATGGGTACAAGCAAGAAAAAATAGAAAAGGTGATAGAGTGATATTAATTCTAACTGCTGTTGACCTAAGTCCTCTGGAATGGTTCTTAAATTATTGCAAATGGTGTGGAACAAATGCTGAACAACAGAATTTAGAGAGGAAAGGGGAAAAGTGGTTGCAGCTTTTGAAGTAATTCCCCAGATGCCCATCCTCCTCCAAATAAAGACGGTGGAGCCTGAGGCCATGAGATTTCAAACCGGTTAAGTGAGCCTGGAGCGTCCTCCTAGGAGCACTGAAATGCACAGCAGGCTCAAGAGAGAGCTTTAATGAATTCGGTTTTGGACTCAAATGCAAAAGGTGAACTCACATAGGCTTCTCTAAACCTGAAGCTGTTAAACAGGCTAGAACAAAAGCTCACCCAAAGTCTCTTTCAAACTGCTTTCAGCTGAAAAACAATTTTCCCCAGACAAACCTGCTTTTCGAGTAATAGCTGAAGCTTCCCCGTGTAAACTCAAGGAATGATTTTTAGAAGACACATGTTGTTGTGAAAAAACACTAGTCTCTTACAGGAGATTTTTTTTCATATTATTAAAGGACAGATGCACTGGGTTGCTAAAGCGGAATTTTAGATGGCTGCATTTCAGAAGGGAGTCATCAGAACCGCTGGAAGGAGACAACGCCCTAGCGTGGGCCTCAGAGAACACTGGTCACTGAAGGGAAGAAGGAAGGAGAAGGCGAATGAGGGGCGGACAGGCTCTTTAGTAGAAGCACACCCTGTGAGCTAAGTCACTGCCAGGATTAGACTGAAGGAGTTCTTTCATAAGGAAGTTCAGAGAGTAAAATAAGCCATCTCTAAGAGCCACTGATGTGTTTTTAGGATCCACCAGTTTTGGTTCTGCTGTCCCCAAACCTAAGGGAGCTAGCTATCATTAGCCTCCTGGGGACAGGGGCCACAGCGGTCAAGGGCTCTGGCAGGAATCCACAAACCCCAGCCAAAAATCTCACTAGCTGAACATCCTTTGGCAAAGTCTCTTTTCTTCATGCTCTCTTTTTGCAAAAAGAGAATAATAATAGCACCTAAATCATCATCAGTTTTAGGAAGAGAATTGTGTATGTCTTGTGTGTGCTCTGCAACTCTGCAAATGGAATTTAGCAGGCAAAACTTAAAGACAGGAAGCATGAGTCAGCACTGGTCAGACTAGGGCACAGACACAGCCTCGGAGCTGGCCCAGGGCTCTGGGGAACAAAGGGAAAAGACAGCTTGTGGGGACTTGGAGACACCCAGACGAACTGCAGTTTGGTGAGGACAGAGCAGCACCTGTTCCGGTGGACCATTTGGGTCTTGTGTTTCTGTATTTCCTGTGTCTAGAATATGGTGAGAATATTCAATAACCACATGGAGAATGCATGCATAAACATCATTTTCTCATAAATGTTTCACCAAATTTTGCTTAGCTTGCAGTGAGCCTTTCTCTGGCCAGTCCACTAATGGCCAAGACGTGAAATGTCCATCTGCTGTGATTAAGCAGAGCCTATGGGAATGGCCTCTTGGATCTGTTTCTAAATTCTCCAGAAACAAACAAACAAAAAAAAAGTCTATTTGAAGAAAATGTATTGCCTGGTAAACACCCAGTAATTTTTAAATGAGTAAATGAGGATAATCAGACCTGATCTAATTAGTACCTGTATACCTAGCCTTCTCTCCCCAGTCTCTTTGCCCCCAAGCTAGCTGAAGATGCTTTTCTCATTATATTCTGGAGCTCAGGGATCTGCTGACTTGAGCTGAAAACAGGCTGCCTTTGCACCCTCCTCCTCTGCCCGCCACAGGCCAACAGAAAGTGTCTGCAAAACCCGGATTGCTGCAATGCGGTATTTTCCTCGGGAACTCTGAAGCCATATTAAAGACTTTAGACATATAATGAAAGTATATTTGTTTTCAGTGCTCAAATGCAATTTAAATGGTAGCTGTTAAAGGAGGCAGATGAATTATTGCCGGCTCAGCAGCCCCTTTTCTGTGCTGGCCGATCACAGTGGTATTTTGCTGAACTAAATTATTTCAGGTCCTCTTGAAAATTATGTAGCTCTTCCCCAGAAAGAGTCTGCTGCTAATAACTGTAACCCTTTACTACCATTGCAGGGAAGAGAAGTGTCTGCCAAAAAACAACCATCCCTGAACCCACCAGACCCAGGAAAAGAAAACTGATAATGGACCAGCAGGGAACTCGTAGCAAAACAATGGGAAATTGCAAGCAACCTCTCCTTTTTAAAGGTCATTTTTCTTAGTCCTACTGATGCTAATTTGGATTTGGATTTCTCACCAGAGAATTGTGTTATTCTGTACAATATTGCTCCTGGGTCCTATCTTGCTTCTGCACATTTTGTATTCCAGGGAAGGCTTTACTGTCTTAGACTCCAGCACATTCTTCTTGCTCTTTCTGGCCTGCATTCTCCCAGGTTTGCTGCTAAACTCTCTAGTCTCAATATAATCAAAATTCTGTCAACACCAACTAATGGAATATACCTCAGTCCCAGTCTGAAGTCCAATTTAATTTTTAGAAATCAGAAGAGTTAAGGCTAAGGAGAAGAGCTGCAGCATCAGAGCTGAATGTCATGTGTGCAGAGTGAGGGTGCCAAAGAAAGAAAATGCAGCATGCCTTGCCCACTCTCTCACAGAGTCAGTTTTTATGGTCTGATATGGAAAAGGGAGCGTGGTTTTGCACTCTAGAAGGCTGATATTCAGGACCAATGTAAGATTCTATTAACATTCCTAGCCACTCAGTTCATAAACAGCCAGCAACACGAACTTGGCCTTATTGATATGGAAATGGAATACTATATGGTTAAGAAACGGGGCCAAAAAACGACTTGCCAGATTAACACAGGAAACCACACCACACGTGCATGTGTATTAGTGTGTGTGTGTGAGTGATGTTTGGATTTAGATCCACTGTTATTTTTCTTTTTGTTCTTGATCATAGTGTTCTCTTTTGTCCTCTTCCTGCCCTTTTAAAATTATTTGAAATGTATTTCAGCTATATCTTTTTATGTCACACATATTTACATATATATTTATATGAACTTTCATAAGACCTTGGACTACCACCAGCATCTGCCCGTTTCAAGAAATTACTAGAGAATGTGAATGAGTTAAAATGCCTTCCAGACATCGCCTTTGTTTTCCTCCTTTCCCAGTTAACTTTATTTTCCCTCTTCTGTCACCTCATAGCTGGTAAAACCCCAACATGGGTCATCACCAAATCATTAAGCCCGGTCTATGGAATTGTCCTGGGTAGCTAGCATCATCCTGCACTGGGGTGAAAATGTTGAATCTTTAATTAACCTGCACCTTTCCTGCAAGCAACTAGATTCTTTCATTCCTGAACATTACATTCTAATTCTTCCTCCCATAACTAATATCTAAAGAGAGGATTTTCACAAAAACCAAAGAGCTTCCTAAATAAGCTTTCTGTTCTTCCAGTGAAATTGCTTCTGCTGTGGAATACTTTGAATTTCTTTCTCATTCACCATACCTGAATTAAGTCATCACTGCTCTGTGGGAACAGCCATATAAGGGTATGAGAGAGAGGAATGAAATGAGCCCTTCACCCCGGGCACCCCTGGAATGCAGCGATGGCTTAAACTAGTAGCCTGTCATAATATTGGCAAGTTTATAGGGCTCTTTTATGAGCAAGGTAATGAGCATCTGAAGTGGTCACCTTGACTTCTCCCCTGTCCTTCAATTCTTTAAACCGACTATTATGAAGCAAAAGACATGAAATGTCTTCCAAGAGGCATCTGAATCATTTGTACAGAGATCAGGACAGAATTCCAACTGGAGCCGCACCAGCTGTCCACATGCCAAGTCTGAGGGACTCATAAAGGCACACCCACTCTGCCACTCAGCTGCCCACATGGATGACAGGACCCGAGCCCTGGCTCTGTGCTGCACAGGTTCCCTTGACCTGCCCCCTGAGGTTGGTGACACCACCCTTCCATTGCCTCAGGTAAGCTGTGACACAGCACGATTGCACATAAAATTACTCCACAACACCAGCAAATTCGCTTTCAAATGCAGTTTCTGTCTCTCTCACAAAGAATAAAACCCACAACAATGGCATCTTCTGATTTCCCCCTGGGTTTCTCCCTCCCTGCACCCAGCCAGCCATTTCCACAAAAGGGAAGAGGGTGAAGCAAATGCACACAGTGAAGACAGGCTATTTGGGAAGTCCTTTCCGAAGGAGAAGGTGTTGGAAATTCTGGGCCACTTGAATGTCTTGAATGAGAGGAAGACATCAAGTTGAGAAATCAAATATAAATAGAAGCATCCAGACCATTAGAAGAAACAAGAGAACATCAAAGAGGTAATGTTACACCAACCTGTATCTAGCTCATGTGTCGGGGGAGGGGTGCCCAGGAGACTCCACGTGTGTGTGGCCAGCACCAGCCCAATGCAGAAGCGGTATAACCTCATGGAAGGAGACCTGTTGTGTTTTTGGTGGTTTTTTTTTTTTAATTTTTAAAAGATTTTATTTATTTATTTTTAGAGAAAAGGGAAGGGAGGGAGAAAGAGGGATAGAATCATGAATGTGTGGTTGCCTCCCAAGTGCCCCCTACTGGGGCCTGGCCCGCAACCCAGGCATGTGCCCTGACTGGGAATCTAATTGGTGACCCTTTGGTTCGCAGCCCACACTCAATCCACTGAGCTACACCAGCCAGGGCGAGGCCTGTTGTTTATATGAGCTGGAGGCAGCTCTCCTGGGCACCCACAATCTGTCCAGTTCATGCAAAAGCTGGAAAGTCTCCATTTGTCTTGACGGTAAGCGGGAACCGCGAACTTACTAGACATGCCGGGGAAACATCAGAGGCCTATGATGAAGATAAAACAGCTTCAACATAGATTGGTAATTACAAAATGGTCCTGTGGGTGTGAAGTACAGCACAGGAAATATAGTCAACAACATTGCTGTAACTGTGTGTGGTACCGGGTGGGCACCGGAAATATCAGGGGGGGTGCTTTGTAAAATACATGATTGTCTAAAATACATGATTGTCCATGCTGTACACCTGAAACTAATACCAAATAATATTAAATGTAAACTATAATTGAAAGAAAAAAACTTAAAAAATTTAAAATAAAATAAATTTTTAAATTACTTTAAAAAAAAGAACAGCTCCCAGAGGTGGCCATTTGAAGGCCAATGAAGACAATCAGGACCGCAATCTTCTGTTGCAAATGGCAGACCGGACAGAAAGCCAGGCATTCAGCAAGTTTCCATAGAAAAGTGAAGATATGGCCCCTCACGTCCCCTTCCTACCAGAAAATCATTAAGCCCCACCCATCCTATAAACCCAGATACCATCTTACCAAGGAACAGGGGAAGGAGATGAAATACAAAAACTTAGCATTGCCATAGTTGATGTGGCTCAGTGGATTGAGAGCCAACCTGTGAACCAAAGGGTTGCTGGTTCGATGCCCAGTCAGGGCACATGCCTGGTATGCAGGCCAGGTCCCCTGTAGGGGGCACGTAAGAGGTAACCACACATTGATGTTTCTCTCCCTCTCTCTCTCCTTTCCCCTCTGTCTAAAACTAAATATATAAAATAAATATATAAAACATATAAATTATATGTGTATATATGAATATATATGTGTGTATATATATCTTTAAAAAATAAAAACAGGACTTCCAGCCAACATGGAGGTGTAGCTGGACACACTGTGCCTTCTCTCACAACCAAGATTAAGGACAACAAAAATATAGAACAAAAATAAAGAAAACCCAACCAAGACAGAGAGAAAATTGAATTGTGTGGGAGTCCGACAACAATGATTCACCCAGACCGGTAAGAGGGGTGGAGTCAGCAGCCAGTGGAGTCAGATTGCGGCGGGACAAGCCGGTGGTGGTCCCCGGCACGCAGTCACTCCAGGCGCACAGGTGGTGGCGTTGCCGAATGCAGGGAGGCCAAGCGGGGCGCACAAGGCGGCAGACCGTGGACACACATTCGTGCACAGATAAACCAGGCAAAAATGGGCAGCAAGACAGACTGCGTGACGCAGGGCCGCAGAGCCTGGATGTGAAGCCTAAAAGCACCCATTGAAAATACTTGTAGGAGCTGAGGTGCTGGGAAGGAGTCCCAGCCTCACAGGAGAGTTCATTGGGGAGACCCATGGGGCGTGCACAGGCCCACCCACATGGAAATCAACACCAGAAGGGCCCAATTTGATAGGGGAAAAAGGCTGAAGGGACTGGAATCTGTGAGATAGCGTGGAGCAAGCGCCATTGTTCCCTCTTGAACCCCGTCCCCACATCCAGCATCACAACCCAGCAACTGGGCTTCCCCGCCCTGGTGAACGCCTAAGGCTTCACCCCTCACTATGTAACAGCTGCGACCAGACAAAAACAAGAAAGCCAAAACCAAGGATGGCTCAAAAGGAAGAACAGTTTGGGCCCCCAGAGCTAATTCATCTGAGCGACCACGACGTGGTCAACGTATCAGATGCAGAGCTCATAGCACTGGTAGCCAACCTATCAGATGCACAGTTCAAAGCTCTGGTATTAGGAAGCTCACAGAATTGGTTGATTTGGGTCACAAATTAGAGAAACAAATGGAGGCTACAAGAAGTGAAATGAAAAATGTATAGGGAACCAACAGTGATGGGAGGAAAACTGGGACTCAAATCAGTGGTGTGGACCAGAAGGAAGAAAGAAACATCCAGCCAGAAAAGAGTGAAGAAACAAGAATTCAAAAAAATGAGGAGAGGCTTAGGAACCTCCAGGACATCTTTAAACATCCCAACATCCGAATTATAGGGGTACTAGAAGGGGAAGAGGAAAAGCAACAAGTGGAAAACTTATTTTAACAAATAATAAAGGAGAACTTCCCCAATCTGGCAAAGGAAATAGACTTCCAGGAAGTCCAGGAAGTTCAGAGAGTCCCAAAGAAGGTGGACCCAAGGAGGAACACACCAAGGCACATCATAATTACATTAGCCAAGATTAAAATGAAGGAGAGAATTCTAGAAGCAGCAAGGGATAAAGGCAGAATAACCTACAAAGGAGTTCCCATCAGACTGTCAGCTGATTTCTCAAAAGACACCTAACAGGCAAGAAGGGGCTGGAAAGAAGTATTCCAAGTCATGAAAGGCAAGGACCTACATCCAAGATTGCTCTATCCAGCAAAGCTGTCATTTAGAATGGAAGGGAAGATAAAGTGCTTCTCAGATAAGGTCAAGTTAAAGGAGTTCATCATCACCAAGTCCTTATTATATGAAATGTTAAAGGGACTTATCTAAGAAAAAGAAGATAAAAAATAGGACAGTAAAAAGACAGCAAACTCACATATACTAACAACCACACCTAAAACAAAAACAAACTGAGCAAACAGCTAGACCAGGAGCAGGAACACAGAAATGGAGATCACATGGAGGGTTAGCAACAGGGGAGTGGGAGGAGGAGAGAGGGGAAAAGGTACAGAGAATAAGTAGCATAGATGCTGGGTAGAAAATAGACAGGGGGAGGGCAAGAATAGTGTGGGAAAAGCAGAAGCTAAAGAACTTATGAAACATGGACATGAATAAAAGGGAAGGATGTGGGTGGGAGGGCATGTGCAGGGTGGAGGGGAATGATGGGGGAGAAATGGGACAACTGTAATAGCATAATCAATAAAATATAATTAAATTAAAAAATAAAAATAAAAACTTAGCATCTACTCTGAGATAGGAGTCATTCATTTAAACCAAAGGAACTGAGTTAACCTTAATCAGACAGAAAGTTAAACTTCTCTACCATAAAGAGAAATCAACGTGCTTCTTGGCAATGGTAGGGATTAGAAGGCTGAATTATGAAGAAATTTATTCAACTATTTAATTAAAATAAAACTCAAGACCCAGAAATTCTTTTGTTATACATAAACCTTAAAGAAAACCTTGCTCCTGAGTACAAGGCAACACATACAAAAATATTCATAGAAACTGAGAATAACCCAAATGTCCCTCAACAAGAAGAATAAGTAAATTGGGATAAAATCACATAATAATATACCATAAAAGAAAGTTATGTATATCAACATGGATGGATATTAGGTTACAAACATAATATTAAGCAAATAATTAAAGTTTCAAAAAGATACACATACATATGCAACAGTATATCATTTATTTATAGTTTAAAAACATGCAGAATCATTGGTTTAAGATAATAATAATTGTGAACATTTATTATGGAGTTTCCTGTGCACCAGGCATTGTTCTAAGCTTTTATGTATATTAAATGAGGTATTCTTCACAGTATTCAAAGGTTGCTACTATTGTATTACTATCCCCACTTTACAGAGAGGAAAGTGGAGGTGTATACATAAAAAAGTAACTTCTAGTAAACATGGACCACAGGATTCAAAGCTAAGCAGCTTGGTTCCAGAGTCTATGCTGTAGACTTGTATGCTTGCCTTTCACAGTCTATGAATATGAAGCAGAAATATAAAGAATTACAGGCAATGGTAAAGTGAAAAGTCAGAATAAGAGTTTACCTATTCTGTAAAAGCAAAGTAATGGGGCCCAGTACAGGAGCCAGGGAGAAGGGGAGCTTTAATTTCTTAGGTTTGTTGATGTTTATTATATCATCATTTTACCTTTATTACAACATATTTGTACTGTTTTGCTAAAAATTGTTAGATAGCTATATTTTCTTTGCCTATCTAAGTATAATATGAGTTAAATTAGTATGCTATTCTACCCTGATGTAAACTATGAACTCTGGGTAACAGTGATGTGTCAACGTAGGTGCTTCCCTTGCAGCAAACGTACCGCCCTGGTGGGGGCTGTTGGTGATGGGAGAGGCTGTGTGTGTGAGGGCAGGGGGTGTAGGGCATGCGGACTCTCTGTACCTGCTACTCAGTTTTGCCATGAACCTAAAAATGCACTAAACAATTAAAGTCTATTTTTAAAATGTTATCATATGTAACAATATCATCTGGGATACTATTGGCTTATGAATTTGGGTGCAAATGACGTTACTACATGACAGTGTTGGCAGTCTGTGCAGCACCAATTAACACAAGTCCGGACAAGTCTAAGAATGACACTTAGGGAGAGAAATCAAACTCTCCTTCAGTCACCTTGTAGCACTGGGCAGGGCAGTGAGAAAGTTAGAGACTTCCACTAAGCCAGACTCAAGTATTTGGAGGCACGCAATTCAGAGCAGATGTCACAGTAGGGTAAAAAACAAAACAAAACACCTAGGACTTCTCTGTGAAGTGTTCCAGGTTACTACCTAAAAGGGATTCAAATCAACTGAACAAAGAGCGAGAATTTGGAAACATCGCAGCCCAAGGCAGTCCACATCAACTGGCTGGACACTCACCAAATACCAAGTGCGCCAAGTACGGGGGCAGAGGTTGGCTCAGATCCTGTAACCTCTTTTACACAACCTAGAGAACTGACTTCCCCTGGGGCGTGCTCTTGGGAAAATGAGTCCAGAACCATCCACACTGACAGCAAGCAGAAACCCCTCAGTGACCGTGGAGCAGAGAGGACAGTCAGAAGGCAGGCCTGTGTGACCTCATGACACCCTTGGGGCGGGGGGGTGGGGGGGGCCGGAGTTGGAGGGCA